>JANHGN010026712.1:27525-42227 GCA_024605025.1 Megaceryle maxima | reverse complement strand
CTGTTTTTTCACCCAGCAAGTACGGTAGCGCCCCCCCCCCCCCCCCCCCCCTCCCAAAAAAAAAAAAAAAAAAAAGTACCTAGCATAATCTTACTACAGTGCTTAAATAGTAGTGTATCCATAAGCTGGTCTATTATTTAGTAGTGGTTCAAACTCAAAGTGCCCTGAAGCCTCCCGGGAGCCTTTTATTGCCAACTCCCATTAAATGAACAGGTACAAAGGGTCATTTGGGGCCAACTGCATTCCACAATGCTGAATTTTACAGTTTTATAACTATCTTTTCTGCCAACAGTCTACCGTATCATACTTTCCTTATTTCTTAAACTGTTTTTCAGAAAGCAGGCTGTAAGACACTTCCATTTATATAGCTATGAAGAAAGACAAGAATTATTAAAGCTCTGCAAGCACTTTTCAACTGAACATAAAACAAAACAGTGGTTAAGGCAAGAAAAGGTAAAGTCAGATACCAGGATCTGGTCTGTGCTCCAAGCCTTATACTCACAAAAAGGCAATGCAAGCTCCACAAGTACACCAGCATTACTGATTTTCTTTCAGCCACCACACAGTGCAGATAACACAAGATTTGTGTGGTGGATAAGTAATTTTAGAGCCACACTGGAATGCAAAAGGCTTAGTTAGTTGTAACTGCTAGGTGTTTGGTGTCCCGCCCGCCCCGGTCACATGCTTACACATCTGTTGGCTATATAATGCCAACTCATTGCAGTTTAAGTACAGATTTGTGATCGGAATGAATATCCCCTTCAACACATCCTTCCTTAATCCTCAGTTTATGCACTATATGGCCAAAGAGGATTTGTTCTATGCTGCATAAAAGGAGAGAGAGTATTGAATCAATATTCATGCTGTCATCAAAAACACTCTATGCATCCTACTCAGCTAATGTCAGCTTCTGTCAATAAATTAATAAAACGTATGGGCTCTTTCAACTTTAAGAAATTATGTAGCCTTATATCTTTCTACTTTTTAATTCATGTTCAGATGCATCTTTATAATGGGATCACATTACTGAGCAGCACACAAGAGACTGAGCATATTAACCATATGAACTGGATTTACAGCTTTGTTTTGCAAGAATCTACGACTTTTCTGTAGTCTACATTTTCTCTAGATTTTCCTATACATTCAGAGGTTCTCACTCCTATAACTGGTGTTCTTTGCTCAACACATTTTCCAGTTGCAGTTTTCCTTTAATGTTAATGTTTCCCAGATAATGTATTTTCAGTAGAACACCTGCAATAGAAAAATCTTGAACTTCTGTGTTGTGGGTAGGAAAGGCTGTTATTGCCCCAAGTACACACACAGATACGATGACTAGTAAAAACAGAAAATAAAACAAAGATCAGTAGAATAAAGTACTTTCCAGCATGACTGAATTATTTAAAAAAACCCTTATAGCCCTATCTAAAGCAATTTAAGTGTACAATAAAAGTCAGCTATGATAGGCCATACATACTGCATAATGCACTCCAGTGTGCCCAAAAGGTTTTCCACATTGGGATAGACAAAGCAACATATTATTCAGCATTTAAAGAAATACCACTAAATCATTTCACAGAAGCCCAAAGCGGTAAGATGCATTGTCATTGTTTCGCAGTGAACCACCACACACATAATATCCTCATCTGGGGAATTAAAATCATGCCTTTTTCAGAGTATAACCTTTAGAGAGATAAACTCCACTCAAATCATTAGGTTGAAAGCAAAACATCAAGTAATAATTATAAACATCTGAGAAACACAATCTTCTTTGCTATGCTACACATGCTTTTAACTTCACTTCTAAGCTAAAAATAACCATATAAAGCAAAGTAAACTTCATGAATGAATGCAACTGATCTACAAATTTTCATTAGAATAGTGGATTTAAAAAGAAATCTTCATGATCTGTTACTTCTGTTTTGTGGTGTTGCAAAGATTTTCAAGGTTTAATGTTTCTGCTATACATGTGTTCAAACACTGTACTGGCAATCACTACTTAGTAAAACAGGTGTGCCCATAACAAAACATTTCCCATGGAAAACCAAAAATCTTTTTCTTCTTTTGAAGGATCACAGTTTTCTGAGTTCTGTTTCACAATGCTGATGATCATTTCTATCCTGACTTTCATAAAAGACTGAAAATAAACTAGCAAACTCAGAGCACACATTGCTGCAATTAACCTCTCAAAAGCTAGGCTACCTAGGTACAGTACTGCACTTCATAATGGTAGGGGTTGGAAAGGACCTCTGGAAATCAAGTCCAAGCCCCCTGACAGGGCAGGATCACCTACTGCAGGCCACATAGGCACACATCCAGGTGGGTTTTGAAAGTCTCTAGAGGAGACTCCACAACCTCTCTAGGCAGCCTGTTGCAGTGATCCATCAACCCCACAAGTAAGGATGTTCTTCCTCATGTTGAGGGGGAATTTCCTGTATTCCAGTTTGTGACCATTGCCCCTTGTCCTATCACTGGACACCACTGAATAGAGACTGGCCCCTTCTACTTGACACCCACCCTTCAGACATTAGTAAACATTAATAAGATACCCTCTCAGTCTTCTCCAGACTACAGAGCCCCAGGTCTTTCAGCCTTTCCTCAAAGGAGAGATGCTCCATTCATTTAATCATTGTAAAATAAATTCATCTGATGTCAAACATCATTCAGACAGCACACCAGAATTTTAGGAGAATTCTAGGGAAAAGCATGCCTTTTTTCAGCACAAATTACTTACAATCTGGTAAACTGAAGGCACTATTGAAAATTAAATTAAAATAATCAAAAGCGTCTGTGAATGTCTGTATAAGGGTGATGGGATATACATTTCTACAAAAAGGCTAAAGGAGATAAAGCTTTATTCTGTTCCTTATCTGGTTGTTGTGGTTCGTTGATCTTTAAGTGCAAAATAATTAGAAATCAGCTGAAATCATGAGCGCTCCCATACTCACTCCCCTATGCCATATCCTATAACGGCAATAAAAAAAGGCAATACTGCTGAAGGAAGAGTATGACAAGCAATATAATGCATTAGTCTTTTCCCATATTCCAATAAGGTCTTCTCTTAGCCCAGATGTCACTATCAACCATTCTCAATATTATTGTTCTCACATCAAATCCAGAAAATCTGATACCAAGCCCTCCATTTGAAATCCCTTCTCTAATGAAGAAGAGAATTACCACTCTACAAGGCTATATTTTCCTAGTAACTGAAACAGTATATTCCATTATTCATGAACAGTTTTATGTACACTAATTACATAGAAAAAAGTTCTGATATTTCAACCTACTACACAACTGCCAGAAGTAATAAAATGTTTAACTTTAGTTAGCTAATTTAGGGCCATCTAACCACGCTAAGAATTGGAAGAGGTCCTGCTCTGGTACTCTCCAATGCTGTACATATAAAATCACTAGTAGCAGCAAAGGATTAATTACAGGGGAATTTCTCTCCACTCTGTCACTTGCTATGGCTCCTAGAACTTCTTTATAGCTTGAGAAAGCTACTGGAAGTAAAGGCATTTATGTCACCTTTTCTAGGAGGTGTCCAGTAAAGCAGATGCTCCTAGAAGTGTAAAATCTGCACCAGCATTCTCTGGATTAAACCTTTATGCTACTGAAGGGGTCAGAAAGCCCCATAGAATGCAAGTTCTAGAGGACACATTCTACCAGAAGTACAAATTTTTATCAGTCACTATTAAAAACAACAACCACCACAAAAGCCTGCAACTTAAGCTATTAACATTAATAAATCTGAAGAAAATTGCATGCATTTTTCAACTGAAAAATAGAAAAAAGCTGGTTCAATTCTGTAAGTATTGTCTAGGTCTCCTTACAGTCAAGAGTTCTATTAGCCCAAGAAGGCAAGATTGTATATAGCCCTACATTTAAAATGTGAGGCAACAGAAGAGTTGATTAACTAAATAGTACTATTCCAGTCAACTGACATTTCATTAGAGATGCACAGAGAAATCAAACAGACCACTGTTCTTTTGTGCTACACAGTAGACATTCTTAATTGTAGCCTGTAGATCAAGTTGTTGCTGAAACCAGTCAATGGATTGATGATAACAGTCTAGTTACTTATTTCTAATTTACTCTACAGAGGGAAGATAAAGTTGCTAGTAACAACAGGAAGCCATTCTATACAGATTTATTAGAAGTTATTTCTACAGAAGAAAAAAATTAAAAACTTTTCTTCAGAAATTATGAGGCTTAGTGGTATGGATCTGTCAGTCAATGCGGTAGAGGTACAAAAAACAGAATGGCCAGTGTTTTCAAAGACATAGGAGAGAAAAGGACTAGGCATTAGAAAGCATGATCACAGAGTTCTGGAAAGGGAGATTAGAAATCCTAGAAGAAAGAATAAAATGGAGCTTAAAAGGCTTTACACTACCTTTTATCTCTAATAGGAACAGTCCCAGAATGATGGCAGTGAAAACTGCACAGCAGGCTTTATGTTTTTTCATGGGATCAATTTCTGTATCTGATACAGAGATGTTAAATGATCACAGAAAAGAACAGAGGTGGTCAATGAAGCACTGTCCTTTTGTCAATCTTTAGACTATTACCTCAGAAAAAAACCAGGATATAATTCTGCAATTATTTCCCCTGCTCTCCCTGCTTCAATTCCACTGTATTATCATTAATTCACCTTGTTCTATAAAATACCCAACCCCAAATTTAAAACTGTAATTTTACTCACAAACATGATGTACTGACCTCATTGATGTCTGCACCTCCAAGAACTATTTCATGCTTTTTAAAATAATTTCATGCATAATTCAAAATAATAATGAATCATTTGATATCACTTCTAACAAAAAAACCAGCACATTCAATCTATTCAAGCCATATCAAAGGTACTTTCTCTCCAAACTGTCATTTTACTGAAATACCTTCAGCAGCTACCATGATTCATCTGTCACACAAACTATCTCTTTATTATTCCCAATTATATTTGGAACACAAATTCAGTCTTAAATATTGACCTTTTGCACACTAAGAGAAAAAAATTTTAGGCCACTCGTACTCTTGAAACTTTGAGAACATGAAAAGCCTTTATAGAAAAGTATACCTTAAGATAGCAATCTATTTCTACTGCCAAAAAAATTTAGTAACGTACACTTTTTAAAGAGATTTCCTCTGATAAACAAATCCTACAGAAATCCTAAGTGCTATTAAATATCAATCAAATATCTGGGTATGAGCTTATGAATAACAATACCATTTTCCTCCATGTTCATGAATGCTTATTACCAAGGCAAATTCTAGAAAATCCAAGCACTTTTTAATTTTTTTATTACTTTAAAAGATAAAGGCTGTCCATTCAAAAAAACCCACACCTTTTGCTTGTATGCACATTTACATATGATAAACTTGTTAGCTGCAGTAAAATGTAAACACACATCTGGTTTAGACTCATTTCTTTTCATCTCTTAGTTCACTCAAGGTTTAATCAAGCTGGACCACAAGATAAATTCCAGGAATGATGAAATGCAAAATATCCTGACCTCCTTGGAGAGTAATACCAACTGTTAATCTGCCAAGTGAAAATTCTTCAGCCAGATGGATCATTTATTTTTAACAATCACTAAATAGAATCAAGGAGAAAAAGGCTTCAGACATTTCAGAAAACAAAGAAATTATACATTGACTTACTTTTTTAAAACCAACTAGACCTTACATTAATATTTTGTTCTGTAGAACCTTTTTTTTTTTTTTTTCCCCTCATGATATCTAGAAAGTGCAACAGTCTTTAAGTTCAGGGCAACAAGTCGATAATTTCTTACTTGATTAGTCTGACAAGACATCACAGGCACCTGGTGTTAAAGAGTTCTGTTCAACTGAATTTCTTAAGTCTAACCAAGAGTTTAAAAATAAAACCTACTAATAAAGCAGCTTTACTCAGAATTGTTGTGTAAATTCATCTGTCATCTTCTATACTAAATCCATTTTTAAAAGCTTGTAAAAAATGAAATGGTGCTGAAAGTTCTCCAAATGACAAAAGTTTGATAACTACATACATACCTACCTACAATAGAACACATGCTTGTAGTTTTTATTGTGTTAAAATTTAGTTGTATGGAGACAAAATACCAGAAGGTCATGTTATTAGTGATGCACAGAAACAGGTTTGTTTTTTCTCAGTCCTTAAGCCTGATTCATCACAAGCATCTGATAAAACTATTCAATAAATCAATGCACTGTAGATAAATATTATATATAACACTTTCACCAGCCAGTATTTGATTGCTTTTTTCCCAGAGGAAATAATGTGAATATTTGCAATAACTTAGACTAATAAGACTGTTGAGAACACTGATGTTATTCTGGCTCTTACTCCTCATTGGGAAGCAGAAAAATCCAAATTTACATGACATAATAAAGGAACATCAAAATGTCCTTATTTAAAATTTACAGAAAAAGCAAGCATTTTGATTTTAAGCTCAACAACCTTTTTCACAATCTTCCTTCCTCTGAACAGGATGTTACTTTCTTAATTCAAACTCATATGTTAAATCCGATTTATTTCTGGTACTTATATCTGGTGCCTTGGATTTTAAGTTCTTTCTAAGATAAGTAGTATCCAATTACAGGATGCTTTGTCTGTAAAGGTCAGAATAATCCTGACCAGATGGTATACCTCACCATTCTTATTTTCCCTAATAAAACATAACCTTTATTAAACCCAAATGTACTGTTTTTCTAAAATATCCTGTAACCAGTCTACTTACCCGTTTTGATATTAAGCATATATTTGATAGGGGCAACACCTTTTTAGATATCTGTGAACAAGAGTATCTGCTATAAGTTTGCTGACAACTAATATAGTATCCCTGTGCACATGGTTCCAGCTACAGATGTTCTTCTAGCACTTTTTCATCTTGATTTGGTGACCGAATCCCTAGTTGAGTGAACCAGGATGAAAGTGTCTGGAGCACAGACAAAACCAGGATGAAAGAATGTCTGGAGCACAGAGAGATGTATATGCCCAGAAGATGTCACAGTTCACTGATGACCTTACTTTATTTACGACTACAATTACTCTGTTCTGATTAGGATAAGGGGGGGGCCAACACGGGGAATCAATATTTAAAACAAACGCCAGGGGAGGGGCAAGCAAAATTAAAATTTTTTTCTTAAAAAAAAAAAAAAAAAAAAAAAAAAAAAAAAAAAAAACCACCACAACAAAAACACAACAATACACACACCCAAAAAAACCAACCCCAAACACCACCAAAAAAAAAAAAATTCACATACAACCCAGAACCTTTGGAGCATCTTTTGACCAAGGGCAAGAAAAGGTAGGGCTCTAAAGTCAGACACTACAGAATGCTTTTTTTACTCAATCCAACAACTCATATTGGATGCCTAGGAAAGAGCATAAGAGGTATAAGCAGAGAAAGATGCAGTTTCCAATAGTCTTCAGCTCTAGGAATTCTAGGTCTAGATGGGGGATCTGTGTCCCTAACAGTCCTTGATAGACTTTTATAAATCTAACTTTCTGAATTTGTGAAAGCCAAAGTCTTGCAGCAATGAGCTACCAGCTTAACTCAAGACTTCTTTTGCTAATTCTAACCATGCCACCTTCATCTGGTATTTCCCCTTTCTCCTTTTATGAGAATTATCAGTCCTTTCTCACTTTTTTTCATGCTCAAACTCTTGCACGTTTCTATTACATTCCACCCAGAGGTGGGATCCCTTTTCCAACCTTACTATTCCCTTCCTTCTTCAGTAGTACATTCTCTAGTATTACCATATCCCTTTTTGAGATGACAGCAATCTGAATTGCAGAGAATTCAGGACACAAATGAGCTACAAAATGTTCTCTAGTTTGCAGGTCATTCATTTTCCCCCTTTTTTTTTTCTCCTCCTTTTTTTTTTTTTTTTTTTTGACTGTACTGAGCACACAAGAGAAAAATAAAGAAATCAAGCAAAAAAATTCAGTAAAAGATCTATTATAACCCCAAAACCTCCATTGTCTGTGCTAATAGTCCAGTACACATCATTGTCTATGTAAACTTACAGTTGCTTTTCCCTCAGTTACACCACTTCTCACCAGTATTTAATTTCATACTTTCATCCAATACACTCCTGCAACTCCTAGTCAATATTCACTGTTATTAACCTGATTAAGAACATCAGCAAGAGATGCCACCATACCCTTTGCCCCTTTTTTTATGTAATTCATACGTTGAACAGAGGAAATCCCTTTTGGACCCCATAAGCAGTCCCTCTGATTCATTTCAGCCTGTTATTATTCCATGAAAGTTATTCTACAAGTGGTAAATGCATGTGAAGGAACTTGCATTTCACATCAGATCAGTGCTTTTAAGACCCTTTGACAGAGCACTGAAAAAGATTTTCAAAGTCCTGTATGACTATATCAACTATGTCATCAATGTCTAGGTAATCAGTGACTCCTTGTCATGCACAAACACAGGGATGATTGAATAATATGCTACAAATAAGCATGAACAAATTTGTTTCTATCAGGTTCAGATTCTAGTGACTAGAGGAATATGGTTATTTCCACAGTCTGCTAGAAAAAATATAACTGTAGGCGTATGGAGTTAATCAGCAGTTTCCATATTTTGTGGAATTTTTGCCATGGAACATTGCTCATGGTGTAACATGAAAAATAACAGTAATAAAAAGTGTTCTTAAATTTCTCTAAATTACATTTTTCAAAACTTAGCATAACAGTGAATCACAGAGAAGAGGCCAGGAACTTAGAGTATGTTGACTGCCTGTAAAGTATAATTCTTTTCTACATCTCCAGCTAAAATGATATTTTCTTTTGTAAAGACCACAGGTCATGTACCTCCTGCATTACATTATGGCTGTCCCATACCAAATACATTGCAGGAAGAGCATAAATAACAGATGATACCATAAAATTTTCTAATTGCATTGTCCATGGAGGAAGCACTTAAAAGATATTACACCCAAAGAGAAAACAGTTAAACAGTAGGGAATTATTAACTGAAAAACTAAGATATGCTATAGGTCTTTCTGTCTGTAAATGGAGTCTATTACCTAACTTTCTCAGAAGCGAGCTAGGGAGACTGATAGAAGGCCTGGGAAGTCTCAAGAACCTCCTCAAAGATAATCCCAAAAATCAGGACTCTTCAAAATAAAGTATTTTATGATAGTTATGATTTTCATAATTAAATTTTTCTGCTCAACTGAGTAGAAAGATCAGATTCCTATATGGTGTAACAATCTTCTCTTGAAACATTATGTCAGAGTAATGTCAGTGAACACTTTTCTGAAGGGGGGGGGGGAACACCACCTAAAGAAAAGTCTAACCCAAAGAACCCAGGTTTTTCTCTTTTTCTTTCCTAGATGACAAACCTCAGTTGCTTACCTAGCAAGTAAGCATTTAAATAATGGGAACACTGGTAAGTTTGAATGAAATAACAGTGGGTTGAGAGCCTGTGGTTTTGCTAGGTAATAACAGGAACTAGCAGGCAAGAAAAGTCATCAAAAGCTTTATACTTGACTACAAAAGTCATAGGTCTTGCAACACAAATAAAAAAAAGCACACAAACCCATCAAAAAGCAAGGTTCAGAGAAAAAAAAAACAGCTAAGCTTAAAAAGTGGACCAGAAGCAATATAGGAAATTAAATCAGTATTATAAAACTAGAGTTTTTTCTTTTCCATTTATTTTACTGTGCAGCAGGTCAGCTAGACACTACGGGTGTGTATTTATAATAAGCACACAATGAAAATCTTCTGCACACATGAAAATTCATATCTCCTTAAAAAAATAAAGGACCACTTGTAGCTCCTAAGGGGGTTGCTATAATGGCCTCAATTTTATCCATCAAAACATATGTATCAAAGGCTGACATTTTAGTCTCTTCAATACAAAAGCTTTACTTTTGATAAATGCTCTTAACAGAAAGGATGGACTTCCTTTTGCTCTCTTGTTAAAAAAATTCTCTCTATCATTCACACATCCTATGTTCAAAAATTCAGAAGTGATTTTTACTCTAACATTATTGGTTTTAGCAGAAAATTGGAAATTTTACAGAAATAAATTGCAGTGATAACAACACACAAAATATATGTCATTGACAGGCATTACACTTTCCTAATCTGAAGAAGGTTTTATGTTACATTTTGTTCAGCCAGGAGAAGAGAAGGCTCCAGGAAGACCTTATAGCAGCCTTCTAGTACCTGAAGGTGGCATACAAGAAAGCTGGAGAGGATCTTCTCACAAGTTTAGATAGTGATAGGACAACAGGTAGCAGTTTTAAACTTAGAGTAGATTTAGATTAGATACTAGGATGAAGTTCTTCACTATAAGGGTGGTGTGGCACTGGAACAGGTTGCCCCGAGAGGCTGTGGATGTCTCCTCCCTGACATACTCAGGCCAGGCAGTATAGAGCTTTAAGCAACATGGTCAAGTGGGATGATCCATGCCCATGGCAGGGGGGTTGGAACTAAATGATCATTAATGTCCCTTCCAACCCAAACATTCTATGACATGAAACAGAGGTTAAAGATGAAAGTCTTACATTGTCTGCCTTGTTAAGTCAACACTTACTCTAGCAGATAACTGAATAATTAAACAGGATTAATTTACAACTACAATACCATCACAACCAACTGAAATGGGGACAACTGTAGGTTAAAAAAACATTATACCGGATCCTAACTCTTCTACTTATTATGCATATCTGGAGTAGCTTCATTTAAGCCTACAGAACAACATCACAAAGGAAAGCAAGAGAAAAAGTGGATCAGATCCTTACATAAAATTCATTATTTCCTTTATAACTCTCAAGACTTTCAATTCCCAAAGCTCCATACAAAGTAAGACCAAGTGAGTTTTAAACGTCATACAGCTGAACTTCAATATACACTGTGATAAAGTGAAGTTTTTCTATTTTTTTGATAAAGACGACAGAGAAACTTATATAACCACTTTTAACTCCAGTGTTCAACAACATATCTCTTGTTTCAAGGGGGGGAAACCACCATGATAAACAAAACCTTCACTAGCAGGTCAGTTTGCATGAAGTACTAAACCAATTTATTTTCTATAAATTCCAGGTAGAAGGTAAGAAAATATTTTTTAAATAAATATGCTCTATAATTCCCACAAGTAAAACTGAGTGTTCATACCTGTTACCTACCCTATGCTTTGTCAAAATAATTGGAGACTGCAGGAAACAGCAGGGAAACCTAAGGATATATATCCACTTTCTAGTGCATAATAGCCATACCACCATTCTAAAAACCATTATTTCCACAGGAACACCTACATAGTCTGGGATACATGGGCTCCAAAGCAGCATGTTCCTTCTCATTTCAGTAATATTTATTACAGCTCTTCAGAGCATTTGAGGCTCATTTTAGGCCTTTTCTAGCTGCCAAAAAGCACACAGAAAAGGGGGGGGTTCATCATCAGTGATTACAATACAATAAACATTCTGCTCAAGATAAAGATAGTTCCTCTGACTTAAACTGAAACAAATTTGGGGTGTTCCCCAAACCTTGCAAAAAGAAACAGAACCTACTTTTTTATGATTAATACATTTAGTATTGCATGTCCCCTGGTTTTATCATACAAATACACAGTAACATATGGTACATCTGTTTCATGTTTTCCCTTTCTGCTGTCATAAGATTTCTCTCAACATTCAGAAACACACTTCTGTTGGCTCATAATTACTTCTAAGTTGCATATGAAACACACCCTACCTATATTGTCATTACAAGAATGTGACATTCCTCCCTTCCTCCTCATGCAAATGTATAGCAAAATATTAAGTTTAGCAAAACCAAAATTAAGACAAGAGCAACTAGCAGTCCTATTACCAAACACTTTATAGACTCCTTCACTTCCAGAAGCTTGTTCTTGTAAACACTTCTACACTGTAATTCAAAGGGATAGTTATGGCAATAGAAAGAAGACAACACCAACAGAAACAATAGTTAAAACTCATTTAAGCAAGCCCTAATACTTGCCCAGATCTGTACAAAGACATTCTCCAACTGTATAAGCAGCCTCAGGAACAAACCCCATACTAAAACATCTGTGAGGCAAAAAAAAACATGACATGAGAGCTAGAAGAAAGCACGGAGAAAAGAATGGTAGTGAACTGAAAGAGAAAAAAGTCATTAGCTGTCAAAAGGCATGTGAGGTGGGAAAAAATAGATAAGAAATATCTATAGGGTGGACTTAAAACTGAATGAGAAATAATAAGCCTGGAGGGAAACAGTATGCCAGGTGTGGACCTAGAAAAAAAGCATAAAAAGACATAACTGTAGAAACAAGATAGGAGCTGAGAGAGTACAGGTTTTAGCACAGACATAATGGAGACACCCAATCTTTTGTTTTATTGGGGTTTTTTGTTTGTTTGTTTGGGGGGGGGGGTGGCTTTTTTGGTTGGTTTTGTTCATTTGTTTTTTATACCTCCATACATAAAGAACAGCCTAGGCAAAAGCGTAGTACATGTTGAGAAACCAGCTAGTTATCTTCTGTGAATCTGATGCTAGAAGTTGATGGTGCTGTCATCATATCAACAATGCAGCAATAAAGGTAACCAAAAAAAAAAATTTAATTTGCCAAAAATATTTTTTTTTATCCCATCTGTCCAAGAAAATCTAAACACGGCTTAGCAGCTGTCTTTTCCTATGGGCTTTATATCACATTACACAATGGGGCACTGATTGGCAAATCTGACTATCACTTCATTAAATAAATACTCAAAAATAACACAGTATTTTTGAAATGCCAATTTTAATTGCAAGACATCAACCCTTCTTTGTTAAGCAGATGGTAGTTTTGCTGGAAAATGAAGGGCTGAAGGTAGTTAGATTTGGCATACTGAAAACTGGCACTGGAAGTTGAAAATGTTTCATTTTAATTTTGCCACAGAGAAAGATGAATCTATAAATTAGATCATTATGTATGAAGTAGGAGCTAAAGGAGCATTTAACTCTCCAACTGCTTCATCATTATAGAGTCTGAATAGTTTCATCTTGGGCCAATATATTAAACATATTTCAAAGCCTGCTCTAAATGCTATAAATTAATGAGCAACTCCATTTCTAACATCTATATAAAAAAAATGAAAAATATATTGTTATCAGTAAAGGATTTTTAGGTACCTGCTAAGAGAATACAGTATTATTTACAAGACAAAAAGTTTTACACATTGATCCAACTGGTATAACACTGATGTGATATCCTATCAAAATAGGAAGTATTATATAATAACTGAAACATGCTTTTCAGTAGACTATTTTATGAATTGTAATGTTTACAAAGAATAAGATTTCCAGATATGCCACTAGCACTAAAATAAACTGAAATATTATAGCTGTTTCCCATATACTAAAACATAAAAATATCAATATGCTTCCTGGCTGAACGTTAAGTCCTTCATATATAAAGAAGCAGAGTATGTGTTAATATATCTTTAAATAGAAAACAAAGTCCTGCAAAATGGTTTATACAGGATAATTCAGAATATCCATAGAAAAGCTTCTTAAAAGAAATCTATACATAAAAACTCCAATAAATATTTGGGTCTTGTAGAGAATTTTTTCAGAAAGTTTTCATTTTTGTTTTTTATTTTGTCAATAAAAGGACAGTTTGGTCATACTTTCCAATTATTTTAACAGCAAGGAAACAAGAGTCTGCTAATATTCAAACATGCAACAAGATGGTGACTTTCTTCTTCCTGGTTCCTACCCTGCTACATTTTCACAACAGCGAAAGGTTAACTGCTAGAGTATGTATTGCATCACTTCTTCAAAATGTATATTTTACTTAAGGCCTTGCAAAATCCTATTCTAAAAATAAATTTCACAGCACAAATTCAATAGCTAAAAAGTTAGTGAGATCTGCTCCCAGTTTCCCTAGGCATTTTTCACAGCCTCCCTTCCAAGCATTAAGTACAAGCTTGGACATTTAAAATTAACATCCTTATCTAGCTCAAAATTTATCACAGATATATCAAAATACACTTCTTATGCCAACAATGGTATTGCATGAGTAGCATTCACTCCAGTTCAAGGTATAAAAAGCCAGAGCCCTGCATACATGCCTGCTTTCTTAGCATATTTAGTATCAAGGCTATGTTCACACTCCAGATATATCCAAAAGTCACCTTACTATCTGCTGTTAGATTTTTCATTTACTAAGGTACAAGCAGTAGTTACAAAAAGAAGCTTAGAAATTTCAAAAAAGTTTGTTTACATTCAATAAAATATATAGTTCCATTAATATTTTTTAACTGTAGCCTTCATCTCAATTTCCTTCACTAAAGGCAGATATGTTTTTCCTCAACCATATACACATTTATCTCACCAACTTCAGTGCACAGCAGGAATAGTATAAACAGTTAATTCAGTTATAGGCATGGATCTAAAATATAGCACAGTATTCTAATGAAACCATTTAATTGCTTTAAAAAGTTTTAAAAATAAGTGTTTCTATAATCACGTTACAAGTTAAGTCTTTTAAAAGTAAGGTCATTGTTCACAGGTCACAGGGTGTCGGGGTTGGAACAGACCTTGGAGATCTTGGAGTCCAACCCCCCTGCCAGAGTAGGATCATATAATCTAACACAGGTCACAAAGGAACACATCCAGGTGGGTTTTAAAAAAATCTCCAGAGAAGGAGACTCCACAACCTCTCTGGGGAGCCCATTCCAGTGCTCTGTGACCCTTACAGTAAAGA
>JANHGN010026711.1:8214-21527 GCA_024605025.1 Megaceryle maxima | reverse complement strand
CTGCTCTTCTCCAGCTGAACAGCCCCAGGGCTCTCAGCCTGGCCTGGCCACAGAGATGCTCCAGCCCCTCAGCATCTCCGTAGCATCCCCTGGACTCTCTCCAGTAGCTCCTTGTCTCTCTTGAACTGGGGAGCCCAGATCTGGCCCCCGTACCCCAGAGGTGGCCTCACTGGAGCAGAGCAGAGGGGAAGGAGAACCTCCCTCAACTTGCTGCTCACACTCTTCTCCCCTCACCTCCTCCTGCCTCCCAGGGTACCCAACCCCCTGCACACCTCATCGAGCCCCCTCAGGTGGGAGGAAGGGGCGTGTTACCCTATCAAGTAGCCCTGCCTGGCGTCCTGCCGCCGGTTCCTCATCAGCGCCTTGTACTCGCCCACGCGCAGCCGCTTCCCCTCCACGATGCAGGTGCGTTTGGGTCGGGGCTTGTACTTGTAGTCGGGGTATTTCTCCAGGTGTTGCCGGCTCAGCCGGGCTTGCTCCTCATAGTAGGGCTGCTTCTCCTGGTTCGTCATGGACTTCCAGCGGGAGCCTGCATGGAGAGGAGCCGCAGGACACGCTCACACCCTGCCTGCTGTGGTGAAACCCACAGCGGGAGCTGGTCCCCAGCCCTGACACCTCTCCGGCCACGGCTTTTGGTCCTCTCCAAGGTATGGCGAGCAGGTGCTGCAGCTAAAATAGGCTGTGCTGGTGTGTAACTCACACTCCCCCGCTGGTTGACCTTTATTGTCACCACCACCAGCACCCCAGGCAGGAGGGTAAAGCAGGGCACAGCACAACGGCTGCTGGGCTGGGAAAGGGACTTGGGGCCAGGCTGGATTAATCCCCTTGGCTCAGCATCTGGGAGGCTGCAGCTGGACCAGCATCCAGTCTGGGAGAAGGACAAGCTGGAGATACTCGGAATCCTTAGAGATGCTCAACAGTTGGCAGGACACAGCTGTGAGCATCCTGATGGGACTGTGGTGTTAGCAGGACTTTGAGCGGGGCTTTGGGCTGGGGATCTCCAGCGACATCCTCCCATCTCCAAAATCCTCCTGTGAGTCTCCACGTGCCCCTTCCCTGGTGTCCTTCAGCCACTACCACAACCCAGCTCCCCCAAGGGATCTCCACCTCCCACACCTGCACCAGGTAAACCAAGGCACAGAACCATGCCCAAGGTGTTCTCCACCAGCTCCTTCCCTACCCACTCAGCCCCTTGCAGGTGGTCTTGCACCAGCTCAGACCCACATTTCCCAGAGCAGGAAAGCACACAGGAACTGACATCCCCCCCACCTTGGTGCAAAGCAGCTCTGGACCTCTCATCCCTCTGCAGTTATCCAGCTGCTAAATTTGCACTCCCTCGGGCAGAACCACACCACGGGGCAGGGCTGGTGTGACCAAGAGCTGCAGCAGGACCTCTGATCTCAGGGAGGTCTGAGATCTTGGCTGGATGAAGTCCATGATGCTACAGGCACCTCCAAGAGTGATGCTACACCAGCGGTAGCATCATCCTGACGGGCATCACCCCTCCGTGGGTGGCCAAGGATGAGCAGAGTGAGCAGCCAGCTGGAGCTTCCGTCCCCACCATGAGGATGCAGAGGAGGGTCCTGCCCCAGCCCCCCTGGGCTGTCCCCAGCACTCACCCAGGATCTTGCTGATGCTGGAGTTGTGCATGTCTGGGAAGGCCTGTAAAATCTTCCTCCTCTCGTCCTTCGCCCACACCATGAAGGCGTTCATGGGCCGCTTGATGTGGTTGTTATTCCTGGACTCTGGGAAGTGCCGTGAGCCTGCGAGGGAAACCCCAGCAGAGGTCAGGAGCCAGAGGAAGGACCAAGCTGGGGGTCACCCCGCTGTGCTCCCCCCTCCCCTTACCATCCATCTCACAGTTCAACAGGGCCTCGTCCAGCCGGTGGGCAGGAGTCTCCTCCATCCGCTCCTTCACAGGGGAAGAATCGATCCCAGCGTGGTCCTGCAGGAGAGTGGAGTCAGGAGACAGCTCCAAGCCAGGGAGACTGACTGTGGATGGAGACCCGGCTCTGGCCACCCATGGCGGGGTCAGAGAGGGGGACGGTGACCACCCGGCCGGGCACCCCTCACCTTGCGGTAGGGGTTGCTCAGTGATCCCTCCATGGCCCCGCTGTGGCTGTGCAGCAGCTGCCGCGCGTCCTGGATGGCTTTGGTGATGGCATCGCCTTCGCCCAGGAACCCTGGCAGGACACCAGCACCCATCAGCGCCAGCGCCCACTCCTCCAACACCCTCAGCACCCCATCCCACTCCTACAGTCACAACTGCCCACCCCACGGGGGTGGCATGGAGCAGCAGGTGCCCACCCAGGCCACCCCAGGGAGCAGAGATGTCCCCTCTCTTGAGGAGGTGGGCAGGGAAGGGCACAGGACTGTCCATCAGTGAAGGTACTTGGGAACCCACCCAGAGGCAGGTTGGACGGGCTGGTCTGCAGGTCCCTGGTGGCCCCGTGACTCGGCACGAGGGACTGGCAGCCGCTAATCTTCAAACTGGGCGAGCTGGAGGCACTGGGGAGTTCGGAGCCTTTGGGTTTGGCTGTCAGGTTCAGTGGCTGCGAGGTCTCCTGCGGTGGAGGGGAGGAGGTGGGTGAAGCAAAGCCCCTGCAGACCCCCAGGTCAGGGGATGGAGGTGCTCTGGGACTGTACCTGCATCTGGAGGTGGCCCGAGCCGGTGGGTCTCTTCAGCGTGGGAGGAGGGGGGCTGTGCAGCAGCTGCACGGGGTAATCCACTGCAGGAAGCAGAGGGACAGGGGTTGGAGGACAAGGCCACCCTGCAGGACTGGGGCATTCCCAGGGGACCCCGCTCACCTGGTTTGCAGGGGATGGGCTGGATGGGCAGCGCTAACTGGGAGTCGGGAGTGACGGGGAGAGGCTGGTGGCTGGGGGTGAAGGCAGGAATCATGACGTAGGGCATGTTGACCTGCTGGAGGGAAGATGGGGAGAGGAGCAGAGAGACCAGGTAACCACTGCGGGACACTGCAGGCAGGTGCCATCCCCGTGCCTGGCCTCAGGAGGGGACACATCACCCAGCAGAGGAAGGGGGATGTGGGGAGGTGTCCCCCCCACCTTTACCTGGATCTGTTGCTGCAGCAGGTTGATTTTGTGCTGCTGCTGGATGAGCTGCTGCTGCTGCTTGGCAATCTGGTGGCAGAGAGGGGACAGTGGGGCTCAGTGGCATCAATGGCAGCACTGAGCTGGCCCTGGCAGGGCTACTGCCCAGCATGAGCTGCCCAACGCCAGCAACATGGAGACAAGGGGTCTGCAGAGGGTCCCGAGGGCCATGGAGAGGGCAGGCAGGGGGTGGCTGAGATGTCCCTGAGCCACCTCCTGGGGCATGGGGAGAGAAATGGTCTGGGAGGGACGGCGTCACCCCCACCATGGGGTATGCCAGGGGGTGTCACCCCTGCTGTAGCACCATATGGGCCACCGGAGAGGGAAAACAGATGTTCAAAGAGCAAATTTTGAGGAGTGCAGCTGCCATCTCCACTGACCCTCATCCTCCCAGCACCAGGGAGTGAGGCGGGGAGTCTTCAAGACGGGCACAGAAAACCAGAGGGTTTCTGGGCAGAAAGCAAAGTCCCACTGCTCCCAACACCGAAGCCACCTCCCCACCACTCCCAGGGGAACCTGTTGTGGTCCTGCACTGGTGGCCAGCAGATCCCAAAGCGATCCCTGAAGGGACGAGCGGTCCCTGGCAAGCACTTGTCCCAAGCCCACCTGCTCCTGCTGCTGCCGCGCCAGCTCCATCTGCTGCTGCTGCTTCTCGAAGAGCATCGCAGCCATGTTCTTCTGCTCCGAGTGGGCCGTCAGGAGCTGGTCCCGCAGGGTGGACAGCTGGTTGATCATGACGAGTAACTGGAGCTCCTTCTCTGCCAGGCTGTCCTGAGTTCCTGGAAGAAGCCAAGGGGCTGCGGGTCAGGGTGAACGGCATCACCACCGTTGGGTGCTGGTGGGTGATGCACGGCCAGGGAATGGCTAATGTGTGGAGGGCATCAAGATCTCCTTGGGCTGAGCCATCCCCTCTGTGCAGTCAGAGGCAGTCTGGCTCACCCCCCCAGAAATCAAATTAATGTTTTTGGTTAAAAAAAAAGTACAAATCCCTATTAAACAGGCACACCACAGGCACATCTCCCCTCCTGCCAAGGTGGGAGATGCTGTGTTTCCAGCCCAGGGCGCCCAGGCACAGTGCATGGGAGGGAGGGTGGTGGAAGTGGGTGGCTGGGAGGAGACCTCACCTTTCACTTCCTTGGACTCAGAGGTGGTTCGGCCCAGCAGACGCTCCTTCCAGTCACTGGACAGTAGCTTCTCAATGGTTGGCATCACTGGCCATGCCAGGGTTGGCAGAGCAGGGAGGAGAGGACAGCCAGGTGAGCACAGCTCGAAGCTCTGCACCATGTCATGGGGTGGCTCATCCCAACCCATGGCTCAGGAAAAATACTGTGGGGCTCAAAGAGAGATGGGTAGGGTCCCAGGAGGCCACTCAGAAACTTTCCTTACCCTCCTTCAAGTTCTTGTTGAAGTCCAGCTTCTCCTGGCTGCCGACGGCCGGCTCAAAGGCAGAGCGCCTGGGCTCCAGTGCATCGCCGGCGGGCGAGTGGGACTCCTGCGACACACAGAGTGTTATTTGGCACCAGATCCCACAGACGGGGACATCCCCAGGTCTCTGGGCAGAAGGTGCTGGGCCGGTGGGGTGCTCAGAGCCAGCCCTGCCCAGCTGACCAGTGGATATCACCCAATTCCCTCTCAGGGAGGTGGTGCAGGGAGCGGGAGAGCTGAGGTTGCTGGTCAGGGAGAGAGAAAACCCAAGAGTGATTACAAAGAGAGGCTGAAGGGATGGAGCACATCTGGAGGTGGCCATGGGGAGCTCCACACCAAAGGTGAAGTGCTTAAATCCCAGGGCTGACCCAAGAGCATCACCAACAGCCAGAAGGTCTTGGAGGAGCTTCAGGTTTCAGCTTCATCTCCTTGGGGTGAGGAAAAACCACCCAGGGAAACAATCCCCCCCACTCAGCCCAGGACCAGCGTCTGTCACAGCCGTGGGACCCACCTGCGGCAGAGCCTGGGGGTCGGTGCCCTCCCTTGGTGGTGGCCCCGGCTGGTCACTGGGATGGGGCTCGGTGCCGGGGGCAGCCCCCGGCGGGGACTCATAGCCGCTCTCCTTCTTCTCCTCCATCTTGATGGTGCAGTTCACCATGCTGCCTGCTCCATCCAGCTCCAGGTGGGGAGAAACCGGGCTCCTCATGGACATCCTACAGGGTGACAGAGTCATCAGCAGAGCCATGGGGTACCCCCCCTGGCCACCTGCATCCCCTTTTCCCATCTGGCCACATACTGGCGTGCCCCGTTTGCCATGGGGTACTGGTCAGTAGCTGGCTAAGATGAGCCAGCGTTTGCCCAGGTGGCCAAGGCCACCAACATCTCGGCTTGTATCAGAACTGGGATTGCTCCTCTGGGAGTCCCCAGCATGGTGTGTAGCTGGGACTGGCTGAGCCCCAGCCAAACCCAGCTCTCCCCGGCTATACCAGCATGGCCATGGGTGCTGGTCCAACTCCCATTGCTGCCAGCTGTTTGACTGGGCACTGCAGAAGTGATCATGAGCTGTTATGGGAGAGAAATCTATAGCCCAAGGGCACCCCAAGAGTGGCCAGAGCTGGTATTTCCAGGGGGATCTGCCCCGGGCAATGTGTGTCAACCACGTCCCTTGCAAAGCCCCAGCTCTGGTGCAGCCTCCAGCAGCGCCAGGGCTGCAGGGGCCGTATCCCTGAGTGCCAGTCACACTGGGAGCTCGCTGTGACTTCACTGCAAAGGGATTAGCCGTGCCCACAGGGATTTGCCTTCTCGGGGCCACCAACCCTCATGTTGCACAGCAAGAACAGGAACAAAATATTACCCTCCCGAAGGTCGCCTTTCAGAGAGGAATAATGGGAGAGGGAGGCTGTTGAGGAAGGATTTACACCAGTCGCTGTCAGGATCTGGGTTGTGGGACCACAGGGGCTGCCAAGGTGGGATGGGGAGAGCATCCTGACGGAACTCTGGCACCCCCACATCCAGGACCCCTGCGTTCCACTCCCTCTCACCTCCCCACACCCCCGCGGCTCATCAGGACCCCCCTCAATCATGGATGGGGGTGCAAGTTGAGGGGGGTGTGTGGGGTACTGAGCCGACTTGGGGCAGCAATTACATAACAAACAAAGCCCAGCTCAAGCTGCGAATTAATCAAACCGCTGAAAATAAAACCTTCCTCTCAGGAACTTCAAACAAAAGAAACGAAAACAACAAGGCCGGCTGGGTAATGAAAAGCCAGGGCTGTGAATAGGGGACAAAAGGAAGTGGAACAATAGGGTGTTGGACAAAAGCAATAAAGTAAAGGGAAGTGTGACAGCTCCACAATAGGGCACTGTGCGCGCCAGCCTTTCTGATCTTAGCGGGGCTTTTTTTAATCTCAGTTCCCTTGCCCTCCGCTGAACAAACCATCGCGCTCGCCCGGCCGGCGGGTTTCCTCCCGGCGTCGGCATCGCCCGGTACCGCCGCATCCTGCGGCACCGCCCGCGTCGCCCCTTCCTGCCCCCGGCTCACCTTGGCCAGCGATGGGGAGGGTTGACCCAGGAGTGGCCAGTGCCCACCCCAAAGACCAGCGCCTGCCTTCGCCACGCCTCGGCCAGGGAGGAACCGTCCGCGTTTGGCAGCTTGGCAGGCGGTCGGCAGGATGCTGTGCCCGTGGCTCTGCCGGCTCCGCTGACCCTGGGAGGCTGCCCCAGAGTCCGTGCTCTCTGTGTGCTACAGGTGGGGAAACTGAGGCACGAATACATAGCGGTTGTAGCACCTCGCCCTAGGTGGGGAAACTGAGGCACAAATGCTTGGCAGCTGCAGCACCTTGCCCTGGGTGCTTTCCTTGCTCGAGACCTTGGGCTGTGGGTGCAGCCGCTCCCTCCTTCCAGCCTTTTTTGGTTTTTCAAAGGCCAAACTGACCCTGCTGGGTGCATCCCTGCCCCAGCTCTGCCCTCCCTCTGCCCTCCCTGCAGCTCGGGTGCTGCCCAGTGACCAGTGCCCAGGCAATGGGATGGCAGCAGCGATGCTGCAGCACAGAGCGATGCCATCGATGCCTTCGGTTTGAGATGCACGAAAGCAGCATCCTGCTCCTCGAGTGGGTCACATTCCTACTGTACTGAACCCCCATGTGCCACTGGAAATTTAGTCTTAAAATGGGGCCGGTCCTTTAATAGGAGTCTGTCTGAAAGGGGCTTCATCGTGGATTTATTATATGGTTTGCTGAACAGGAAAGAAAAATAAAAAGGAGAAGAAAAAGGAGCAAAGCGGCACCGTTATCATTACCGGGCTGGTTCCCGCGGCAGCCGTGAGCTGTGGGCTCAGGTGCTGGGCTCTGGGGCTGCCTGTGGCAGACAATAGGGACAGGAACAATTGCCTTGGCACCGGGACTGGAACAGATCTTCGTTTTTAATGTTTCCCATTTTATGCAGGGAGGAGGGGAAGGGAGGGGATGGCGTTGGGATGCAAAGTGGAGGACCAAAACGGGGAGCCACGAGTCCTTGGTGAGGGACCAGAGACCCATGGGGCTGTTTCCTCCTGGCACAGTGTTCTGGGGAGCACCAGAAGGGCTCACCTCACAAACATGGAACCCCTCAAACACCCGCACTGTGCTGGCATGAACGTGCTCACCTCACCTCTGAACTCCAGCCCAGCGAATCCGAGGGTTGAGATCTTTTGGGATGGTGACAGCCTTTCTTTCCCCATTCGTACCCCCGGGCGGCACGTCCTGCAATTCTCCCCGTGGCTGTGCCACCCTTCCTGCCTGCAGCCGCTCCTACCCACCCCATTTGTGTCGCAGCAGAACAGCTTGAAAGGCTGGGGGTCTGAGGTGCCGGTGAGCCCCAACCCTGCCCAGCACCACAGCATCTCGGCAAGTGCCGATGAGATGCTGAGACCCCCACCCCCAGGTACCCAGAACCTCTCCCCTGGTTTGTCTGGGCTCTGTCTTTGCAGAGAAGGGAGCTGCCAGCATTTCCCCACCAGCACAAAGCCGCAAGGGGAAGAAAAGCCAAAAAGCTCCTGTGAAAGGATTCGAGTGCAGGAACCTTCTCAACTCTGAGCAAGAGCTAAAGGGCCCCTTTAGGGGAGCGAGAGGACGGGGACAGACTCTGGTCAGTGGTGCCCAGCCACAGGACAAGGGCAACAGGCATCAACCAGAACCCAGGAGGTTCCAGCTGAGCAGGAGGAGCAAGTTCTTTGGTGGGAGGATGTGGGAGCCTGGCCCAGGCTGCCCAGAGCGGTTGTGGAGTCTCCTTCTCTGGAGAGATTCCAAAGGCTCCTGGACCCTGCTCCCTGGGCCCCCTGCTCTGGGTGACCCTGCTGGATGGAGCAGGGGGGTGGCACCAGGTCCCTTCCAACCCCCACCAGGCTGGGATCCTGTGAATGGTCCTGCACCCTGCCCTGTGCCACAGCACCCTGTCTTAGGGCTAATTTTGTCCATCAACTTGGGGCTGATCCCATCCCAGGGGACAGAGCAAAGGGCTTCCACAGAACTGGGACTCGGGGCTGGCTGCATGACCACATTTTTGGGCTGACCTTTCCCCCTTGCAAAAGGGCAACAATCTTGTTCAGGGCAGCAGGGAGGGCTCTTGGGGCTTTTGTTTTCCTCTTTCTCCCCAGTTCCAGAAGAAAGCTCTACATTCAGACTCTCCCCTTCAGGAGCCCAGTGTGGCACGCAGCCACGCCAAAACAAATCCACCCACTCCGAGCATGCAGCCACTCACCACATGGCTGCATCCTGCCACCATGGCCCAGGTAACCAGCCCAGCCAGGGGAGAAACACACGGAGGGAAAAAAACCAAAACAAGGGGGAAACCCCATCCAAGCAAACACAGCAACACCATTAAGAGCCGACAGCGCTGTGCACGCACCAGCCACGTGCTGCGTTCCCGGCACCCTCTCGAGAGACAGGGAGAGGACAGGGGAAAAAAAATAAGACACACACACATACACACACGTTTTCTTCCTCCAAGCTGGGCCTGAGGAATCCCGGCCGGCCACCGGGACAGACAATAGCCCATCTCCTGCCAGACAAGCGGGTCACTTTCCTGCCAGACTTGGAACGTCCTTTCGGGGCCGTTTCCAAGCGTTTCCGCCTGGCGTGCCTTCGCACATAAAAGAATGGATGGCTTCCTCCACCGTGCCCGAGCAGGGATGGCCAGGGACGGCTGAGGAGGATGGCCCCGGCTGGGGGAAGTTCACGAGGCTGCCACCCCTCCCCGGGGATGCAGAGCATCCCGTGACAGTGGGTCATTCCCTGGGACGGTGAAAGCCGGTGGCTGTCACCCCAGCCACGGATGGACGGAGACCCTCAGCACGTTGGCTACAGGCTGTAGGTGGAAAGGGGCAGAACATGTAAGACTCTGGGTTTTACTGCTTCTGAAAAAGCAGGTTTTAATGAATGCTGAATGTATTTTATGCTGTCATTGTGCGGAGGCCACAGCTCCACGTGTCCCTTACGGACACGTGCTCCCCCCACGGGGCTGCGTCACTGGCGGGCACCCACCAGTGCTGCCCCACAAACCAGGGTGCTGCAGCAGCGGAAACAACTCTGTATCTGGGGGGGGATGGATGAGCTGAGCTCTTTACGCAGCCTCAAACACGTTGTTTTCAACATCTTACCTGTCCACGGCGCTCCCACGGAAAGCCACAACCTCCATCTGCCCAGAGGGCTGCCGAGGGCTCACGTTGCCGGAAAAGCTGCAAAATCAACGCCGAGAAGGGAGATCTTTTGGCAGGCACGGGGTGGATTTTGGGAGGGTAAAGCCCCAGGGTGGCAGAGGGGCAGCAGTAAGTGCCCAGCAAGTGCAGCACTGGGCATGCGGCTGGAGCCCGCGTTCAGATCTGCCATGGGCAGGATGAAGCCCACGTGAGCTGCCAGGCACATCCTGCCCAGCAGCAGCCAATGGCAGCTTCACCATCCTAAAGAGACCCCCCCAGAGCCCAACTGCCTCTCTCCATCCTGGCCAGGCTTGGCAACCTGGGGGTAAAGCTCTGGCATCAGCAGGAGCTGGGATTTCCCACTGTCCACACAAAACAGATTGGTCTTTGTCCAACCTCCATCCACCATCAGCTCCCTGATGGCCACTTCTCTCCTGGTGGAGGATCATGGCCCCTGGAAACATCTCTACAGGGTCAGAGCAAAATGGTGACATTGTGGTGAGAGCATCAGCAACACAGAAACTCCCGGCAACAGCCAGCACAGGAAGGAGCTGGGGGTCACCCCCCTCTGCGTTTGCCACCTCGTGCACCCCACCTTCCAGCCAGATCACCTCTGTCCCCTCCCTAACCACGTGTGGGACTCCCACCCTGGTGCTCCCCACGGCAGGATATCTCCCTGTTGGAAGAGTTCCTATTGCTGCAGCCACATTACAGCTCTTTGCAGGGCAGGGGGAGCATCGATTCTCTATCTGCTGAGATGAAAACCAGCAACGCAGGTCTCCTCTCACCACGCGGCGCTTGCGAGATTTCACCCTGAAGCGATTACAGCCAGCTAGTGCTGCATCTACCCGTGTCCAAAAACCCCAACCTGCCTTCTTCAAAGGCCTCTGGGCCGTCGCCAGGACCACTAATAAAAGGTGTCTCTCCCTTGTACATGCCAGCAGAGAAGCCCTGCAGAGGTCTGGGGGGAAATCAGATCAATCCCGCTATTCAGAACTTGAGGAGGGAGAGAGAAAATAGTCCCTTTTCATCACTACAATTCACTTAAGCGAACACTTGCAAGACAGAGAGAGAAAGATGAGTTCTCCAGGGGAAGACGAGGGTCTGGGTTGCTTAAAGGGGTGGCTCCATGTCCTCCATCTCCTGCACACACAGCTCTGTGTAGGTTGTCTCGGGCCACTGGCCGGTGGCTCGTGTGAGCACCACGCCACAGCAGCTCGACTCCTCTGGGCAGCTCTGTCCTCAGAGACTCAGCTCCCACTTTTTGAGGTCTCGTGGAATAATCCCAGTCGCCAAAATCCAGCTCGGGGCTTGTGCCCTGCCCCTGCCAGCTCCTGCCATGGGTCAGGGGAACGGGCCAGAGCTGAGGCCACGGTGCTGGAGCCCGGCCACGCGGGATGCTCCGGGTGGGGATGGGAAAACAAAGCCTCCCACGATAGCACAACACATTCCCTGGGGGTACCCAGCTCCATTTCAACCAGCCCGGCACACATTTTAACCGGGTCACGTCCCAACCCCCCGATGCCCCCTCTTACTAACATTTTCCAGCGTACTGGTGACTCTGGTTTCACAGTGTCGCTGAGGGGGTTTCTAACCACGTTGCTCTGGGTTTTATGAGATGGCAGAGGGATGCAGCACTGCAAAATGCTCTCCTGCCTTGGCATAAAGGATTAGCACTCAGACGCTTGCTGCACCCCAGCACGGGGGCTTTACTGGGACCCCACCACCCGGCCGTGCCTCCGCAACCCCAAATCCATGGGTGCTGCCTCCCATGAGCTGGCTGTGCCGGGATACCCACAAAAACCAGCCAGTAGTTTTATAACTGTATAAGAAAATAAAATCCAAAGAGGCAGTTGGATCCTTCCCTGGGTGTAAACTGGCAGAAGTCCACCGCCTTCACAGCCACAACCCAAACACATTTTTCCCTGACTGGGATGAGTGATAGGATGCTTATAAGCAGGGGAAAAATTAAACTGAACCTCAGGTGGAACTTCCTGGCCGTGAGATTTATTAGACGGGGAATGATCTCATCAGGGAAGCGGAGGAAACTCCGTCGTGCTGGAATTATTTAAAACCGTGCAAAGCCCGGAGGAAGAAGGTGCAGGAACAATCCCAGCGACGGCCACGTGACGGCCGGGGACCGCGCTGGTCATTCCCATTTCCTGGCCTCAAGACTAGACGGGCTGCTTTGGGTTTTTTTTTCCTTCCACTCAATAAGATGTATCAATAAGTGGGAAAACCCCCTCCCTGCAGCATCTCTGGCTTTGCAGGAGGATGAGGATTTTTGCCCAGGGAAAGCTACACGTTGAAAGAATAAGAAAGACGTTGCAGGGGGTGCAAACTCCACAACCTTAATGTTTTCAGAGACACCCCCCCCTTCTTATTGCATCCCTCTCCCCAGCCCTCCCTGCCTTCCCCTGCTTTATAAGCCACTGAAACACAGAAACACGGCACCGCATGGCCAAGGGAAGATGCAGGCGAAGCAGGAGCCGGGAAGAACTCTGAAGAATGGGCATTTACAGTTTCTTGCCTTTTTTCTGTGTCAAAATTAATTTTTCAAACAAGTTTCCTCCCTTGAAAAGCTTTGCCTGGGTGCAAAATAAACTTCCCCATCTCGTGGGTGCTGAGCCTTTACTACACCCAGCATGGCTGGACCAGGCCTGTGGTCCCACTGGTGCCAGCAGCAGCCAACAGTCCCTGGGATGGTGGGTGGTGGAGGGAGCTGCCAGGTCCCTGGGACCCAGTGGAGCTCCTCAGGGCAGCTCCCAAACCCACCAGCCTGGCACAGGCATTGGCTCCTTCCATCTCCCCACTTCCTAATTGAACCGATTTGCATCAATCAATCAAAGACATTTTAAAAATCAACCAACCCTGAGAAAATACAGCAAAATCCACCTCCCAACAGGCGGCCAGTGGTGCCAGGAGGTGAAGGAGAGGGACAACTCACCCAGCCCTGGTGATGATGGCACAGCTCGGCACGGCTCGGCACAGCTCGGCACGGCTCAGGAGCGCAGTTAGCACGGCTCCCTCCTTTTCTTCACAGTTTCTGTCCTCCCCTCACCCCAAAGCAGCCCTCGGGCTTATCGGGGAGGCCAATCTGGCTGTCGTTTTTTGTGTAATTTCACTCACTCAGCGTTTCCAAGCAGGGTGGAGGGCACGTTTGACTCGGCTGCTTCGTAAACAATACTTTCCTATCGCATGACGGGGGGTGAAGACATCTGACCCTTTTCCTCTCCTGCTTAGAAGAAAGAAAAGACACGGGGCTCACCCGCCTCTGCTGTGACCGGCTGGGGCTGCAGCAAGGGCAGCACTTCCCGAACCTTTTTTCCACACTCCACACAACGGGGGACCCAGGGGTGAGGTTTGTGGCACTCAGGACCCAGCGCTACCTCGGCACAGCCCCGGGGTCCATCCCAATGGCATCGGCCGGTGTCCATCACCCCCTACACTTGTTGAGCTTCTTGTGCCATTTTACACAGAATCATAAAATCACAGACTCGTTCTGCTTGGCAGAGACCTTGGAGCTCGTGGAGTCCAACCACCCCCCAGCCCTGCCAGGGCACCACTGACCCCTGGCCCTCAGCACCACAGCTCCACGGGGGGCT
>JANHGN010026710.1:50474-87394 GCA_024605025.1 Megaceryle maxima | reverse complement strand
ATTAATTGTTTTTATTTAAACACTAGTAAAAAAAAATTATTTTTTTTTTACTTAAACACTAGTAACAATTAATTTTTATCTACTATTTTTTTAATCCCAGAAACTACCTCTTCAGGTTGCAGCTTGAGGATCTCTCTCTTATACAGGTATGGTTTTTGTTTGTTTTCTTAGTTCCTCTGCACAATGTAGGTAAGCAGATGTTTTAAAGCAGATGTTTTAAAGCAGATAGTAAAGGTATTTGTAAGCTTCATAAATACTGATAAGAATGCATCTGTTTTTCTCATTTTGTGACCCCATATTATATAAGTCATATTATCAACTTTAATTCCAGATTGGCTTTGTCCCAGGACATGCAGACCTAATGTTATCTTACTCTGTGGTGATTTTTGGTAGGGTGGATCTATAAATGGAGGCTGGGAAGGAGGCTCATGTTCTCTTAGGAAAATGTTCCAACTTATTATTGTGCCACTTCTATATTCAGAACTTACTGTTGTTGTAGAGAAAAGATTTTTTTTAAAAATAGTGATAAATGAAAAAAATTCATTTATACTTGCTAGATTTGGCAAATGAAACAGCAGGTGTTTAAGGAAGTAGAGTAGTGTGAACATAGGTATCAGAATCTCAGTTTTGTATATAAGGCAGCTATCTATTGTTTAAAACTTGTTAGAGCTTGGAAGGTGAAAAAAGCCTTTTAGAGGCAGTTAGGCTTCATAGAAAGGTAAGTGAGAATCCCCAATCATTTTATTTTACCCTGAACTTCAGCTGACTTCCATATACCAGCAATCTTATCTTCCCTCAGTCTTCTGAGTGGTGTTCCTTGCTTAGGTTTTGTTGCTTATATCTTTCATTATTTTTAACCTTGACATAATTTCTAACCTTCATCATTCTTGTCTTCTTGGCTCTAAGAGTTTTTTTAGTAAATTAAATTGAGTTGGCTAACTTGTTAAAGTGTGGAAATAGAAAATCATAATGAAAAAGAAATGTATGTTTTTTTCATTATCTTTTCATTTATGCAATTTAAAATTAACTAGCTTTATATTCAGTATTGTGCCTATTATTTTGTGAAGTAATACTGTGCAGTTGAATATAGAAAAGTAAAATCCATTCAGGTAAGGCTGTCCTTTTAGAATACCTTGTGTATGCTTACAGTCTTTTTTTACCTTCCCAGACTACTAGAAACAAGATCTGAAGTTAGCTTATAAATAACCAAAATTGCAGTATTGATAAATATTCAATTTTGTTGCTAGTGCTTAGGGCTGTGATGCACCAAGCTCTTTAAACATCCATAATTCAGACTGTCTGCTTTCATCCTATGTGACAAACTCAATATCCTGGCAAGTAATTTAGGTTAAATCCTGAAGATATTTATTGAGAGGCTGCACTCATAGGTCTCTGGTGGTGCTGGTGTAGTTTATTCTGCTAATTCATAAACTGAAGTTCACAGCTTTCCTCTGTTATCCTAAGTATCATTAGGATGAATTCACTAATGAGGGAGAAATATGTAGATTAGAGAGGTTTCTAATTGTGCTGACTGACTCAAACACCTTCCCACCCCAATCATCAGAAAGGACAAAATGAGTACAGAAATCATACTGTTGATGTTATACTAGGTTACTAGGTTTTGGTATTCTGAATGTGCAGAAGTCTTCTTAAGTTAATTTTTGGTAAAGTTTCTTACTACATTTTCAGTGCTGTAGTACCACTAAATTGCTGCTGTGTATTTATCAAAGATTCACAGATTTACAGACTTTTCAGATGTGTTTTGTTGAAGTAACAGAATCCTAGCTGCAATCCCAGTCATCCCAGCATGTTGTATAGGATTACCTCAGGTATAAGTGAAGTAAATCTTGATTTCTGAAACATTAGGGCATGTGAAATCTCTCTCCTTCACATGTGGTGAAAGAGATGTTTTGAATAGAATAGGATCAGAGGATAAAGTTTACCAAGTCAGCAATAAAAAAAACCCAAAGTATTTTGAAGCTCCAGATCTTTCGAACCTGAAACTCAATTATGGTTGAGGGAGGTAGGAACAAAAGTGAGAAGCAAAGTAAAAGTTATATGAGATCCTTGCAAAACAAAATAAAGGGATTTCACAGGAGAAATAATGCATGCTATAGCTTAACTTGTTAATAATGTATGTGCTAGTCAGCATTTGTTTGCTGAGGTACTGAACACTGACAATTTCTGTACAGACAGAACCTTTATCACTTTTTTCTTCACACAGTTGTCATCATAATAACAATGTGAAAACCCAGATTAATTCTTCCACTTATGTTGCTTGCTTTGATTTCTTTGCATGAACCAGCCTTCGTGAAAACACACAGATGTTTCACAGGCTAATCAACTATGAATTCACATCTAGAAGAAAAGTCACACAGTGGGGTGCACAGTAGCAGTATGAAAGGGCTAGAAAGAAGATAACTTATACACCTGTTGTTTAATTATATTAGAAAATTAATCAAGCTCTATCTTTGTTATCATGTGTCTGAAGAAGGAGGAAAATTGCTGACTCTTCTCATGCACAGCAGATACTTCCAGCCTGGAAGCATGGATGATTGTTACAATTTTCATCATCCTTTTCTTCAGCTTTAAAGTAGATTTTTATAACTGTTTATTTTCTTTACATTTATGCTTTGATTTCATTTATTTATTTATTTATTAGCTGGATTCATCAGTTTAATCTTTCTAATAGTACTTTTCTATGTGGAATGTAAAGGGAATTAGTAAAACTTAATATTGACCATTGATGCACTTCTGTTATTTTTGTATAAACAAGTTTCCTCATCTGTCATGCTCGTGTGTCTGTTGGAATGTGTTGTTTGTCCACACACTGCTATTATGAAGATAAAAGTCTTCATGTTGCATGTAACAAACTGGACCAGTAAGAATTATTCAATTATAGCAAAAGCGTATTTTCAATAATTTTGTCTACAAATTTCCATACATTTTTATATAGATAGACATTGCATAAATAATTAATTTGGAATATTATCAGGCATAGAAATGTTATCGATATTGTTTTGCAATAGGAAAACTGGAAAAGAAATAGAGTAAAATAATGACTCTTTGTCTGCAAACTATTGCAAAAATTACATGGGGCCAAAATGTATATGCCCTGTTTTATACACACTGGAAAAATAGTTTGAAACAGAAGATAATGTTCCTTTAAAAAAACAAAAAACAAAAAACCCCTCCCCCCAAAAAAAAAACAAAACCAAAAACCAACCAACCAAACAAAAACCCCTAAACAAACAAACAAACAAAAACCCCAAAGCAAAAACAAAACACCCACCAAAAAGCACCAAAACAAGCAAAGACAGACAGCCATTTGAAATACAAGTTTTCACAAGAGAAATGCAGAGCAGGGATTTGTGTATTAATGGGTGCAGTTGCCATCAGTTTAGTGACAGTTAATCCCTTGTAAAAGTAAGGGTTAGAGTGCTACTAGGCTGCATCAGACAGGATGTGTATCTAAACATGAGCTAGGACTATGCAGTAAGACATCAAAGTTGTCATCCCACATGTCATGGTTCTGTACTCTGTGCTTAATAGGAAAAGCCTGTTATTTGAGTAAGCAAGTTTCATATGATAGTGTCTGTCACAAACCAGTATTCGATTTGTCTCAGCAATTTCCTTTGTGTACCAGAATAAAGAAGAATTAAATGAGTGAAAGCCTTTTAAGCTCTTGCCGGAGAAGCCTGAGAGTCAAATTGTTCAAAGTTGACTGTTGGAACAATGAGTGCATAGCGATTATAGATTAGGAAAGGAGCACTCATTGGGCTATGGCTGTAAAGGACAAATATTTTATAACTCTCACTACAGGACTAGTAGGGTCACAGACATAAGGCCTGACTCTGCATGGTTTTCTTTTGTGAGTTCTGTTTTGTTATTGCTTATCGCAAGTAGTTGTAGAATAATCCGTAAAAGCATTGATGAAGATGAAAGCTGAATTTCCTGGAAACTCTCTTATATTCCCTAAAATATCAAAGCAGAAATCTAAATAGTAGTGTTTCAGTGAATAAATTTGTTTTCAAAACTGTTTCTAAAGAACATTATAATCTAGCCAGTGTCAGGTTTAATAATGGGGCTTTGATGTCATGTAGAGGATGTCTCTAACAAATTTTTAAATTCCCCAAATCCTTTCTAAATTCCAGCATTTGTTTGTGTCTATCTACAAGTTTGCTGATGTATCTGTAAAGAGTGAAAAGCTGGCCTATAGAAGTCTTTATTCCACAATTGCCATAAATATTTTTACAAGCCAGCATATATAAGCCTTTCACAAACCTGATAGAACATAGACATCTTTTCTTCATCCATAAGATGAACTTCTTTACAAACACAGCTTGTTAAGGCATTTACAGGGCACATGCTTAAGTTTGCCTTCATCATCTGATACTCCCATCTATGAAACCTATTCTCAGTTTGAGATGCAGAGAAGGTTGAGTATGAGTTTATTCCACCTCCTCCTGCAGTTATATAATTCTCCAGAGATTTTATTCTCATGCGGAATCTGCACATCTTTCAGTTAGACATACACATACCTCAAAGTACATTTTTAAAGCAATTTTAGCCCCTCATTTACTTCAAGTTGCAAACTGAATTCTTTATGCAGGCTAAGAAGGTTGGAGGTTCTTTTTCATGTTCTCTATTCAACTTTAAATTCTGTAATCTTGAGATTTTCTTATATATATATAATCTGCATATATATACACACACCCATTAATGAGGCATTCAAGGAATTAAAGGCATTTAATCCTGAATTGTCAGGAGAATGAGTTTGACCAAAGAGAATTCTTGCTAGTGTTTACATGTGTCAAGAGTGTCTGAAATATATATGATAGCTCACTTTTATATGAGTCATTAACAGCTAGATGGGAGGATAAATAATGAGTTAAGTAAATCGTAATATACTTTGAATATATAATTTGTATTTAACTAGGTTAAACAAAGAGGGAATCTGACTTCATAATTGAGGTTTCGTACAAATGAAGTCATATGTATAACCCAAAACACCTCTGTATTTTAACCTTAATTGTAATACAGAATAAAAACTTTTAACATTTTTTTTTTTTTCCTTAATGGAATCAAATATTTAGCAGGGTTATCTCATTTTGAAAATAACCTTTACTTATTATAAACTGAGGTCATGTTATATTTTGAGAGGCTTTTATAACCTTAGTTTGTCTTTTTGGCTAAGGCAGTATTTGGCCCAATCTGGAGAGAATGGTGTTCCAACAGAGGTGTAAATCACTCAGACTCTCCTTACAATTCATTGTTTGGGCAGTGCTTGAGGGTTCCCTTTGCTACAAAAAAAACGAAAGCTTGTAAGAACTCATCGTGTATAATCAAGTCTTTAACTTATGCTGATATTAAAAACTTTCAGTTATAATCAACAACTTCAGAGATAAAGGTCAGGAAGCTAAGATTTATTCTTTAAGTCTCCTTAATTTGTTGAGTTGCCAAATAAATAGAACCCCTTAAAAGGCGGCTCAATGCTTTTTCTAAAACTTTCATTCACTGTTTTTTAGTCCATTTATTTTTTGTCTTGTATTCTACTTACAGTCACTAGTTGTGTAGTAGATGTCTGATTTGTTAAATACATGAAAGAAACCATATTATTTTGTGGTAAAGCTACCTTATGCAAAACGGAGATGCAAGAAAAGCTTTCTTTAATTTCAGACTTGAAGGCATAAGGGAACTGACCTAAGATGTCCTTAACTTGTGACAGCTGTAGTTTGGCAATACTGAAAGGCAAAGCAGACTGAGATTTAGCATTTTATGTGAGGAAAAAAAACAGACAAAACAAATGGAAAAAACCCCAACCTGTGATGGGTCCTCCTGTGCCTGGTATCTACTTAAGGATGAAGGGAACAGAGAGTATTCCTCCCTGTTACAGATGGTTTTTCCCCTTCTTTATGTGAATGGAGCATCATCTATGAAAACATTATTTCTGCTTAGGCCTTCACATTTGTGTTTGGGACATGTGATTGAAAAACGGATAAGCAGAGTGGATGAGTTAGTGTTACTTTTGATGCTGTTCCAAGTTCCTCAAAAGCTTGGAAGTGGAGGGAGCAGCTAGTGCTCACAAAACTATTCCAAAGGAGACTGAGGTGAACAAGTTAGAGTCACCAAAAGGTGATAGAGAAGGTATAAAATTCTGCTTGGGCACTAGGTATGAGCAAAACTTGAGAAGGTATTTGAGCTGATACCTTTTGTGTAAGGCGGTGCTGAGCAGAGTTCAAGTAAGGAAAAAAAAAAAAAAAAAAGGCATTCAGTACATCTGCATATCACAATGCCATTTCTATACATTACTTCTTCCTCTTGTTGATAACTTTCTGATGACAGAATGTTCGATTTTGTTATATAGCAAGTCTACAAATAATAAAATGGGACAATTGGGAATTTAAAGAATAGTTAAGTATTTGTGAAGCCAGATGTAGTCCTTTGTGGCAGGTAGACATGGACTTGGTGGCTGCTTTAAGTCCATTCCAGTTCTTTTTCTATGTTACCATTAGTATTTTCATTATGCTGTTTTCTGTTCACAGAACAGTAGTTACTCTCCTAACTTATAATTTCACTGAAGTCAGAAAAATAAATTTGACAAGCAGTGCATAATTTCACATTCTGCACTAGTGAGACCACATCTGGAGTATTGTGTTCAGTTCTGGGCTCCCCAGTTCAAGACGGACAGGGAAATACAAGGGAGAGTCCAACGGAGAGCTACAAAGACAATTAGGGGGCTGGAACATCTTTCTTCTGAGGAAAGGCTGAGAAAGCTGGGGATGTTTATCCTGGAAAAGAGAAGACTGAGAGGGGGATCTTGTTAATGTTTACAAATATCTGACGGGTGAGTGTCAAGTAGAAGGGGCCAGTCTCTTTTCAGTTGTGCCCTGTGATAGGATGAAAGGTAATGGCAGCAAGGTGAAACACAGGAAGTTCCACCTCAACATGAGGAAAGACTTCCTCACTGTGAGAGTGACAGAGCACTGGAACAGGCTGCCCAGAGAGCAGCCACAGTAACCCTATGTGATGCTACCAGACTGGGGAGATGAGTGGCTGGAGAGTGGCCTGGCAGAGAGGGACCTGGGAGTACTGGTTGACAACCAGCTGAACATGAGCCAGCAGTGTGCCCAGGGGACACGGAAGGCCAATGGCATCCTGTCTTGGATCAGGAATAGTGTGGCCAGCAGGTCTAGGGATGCAATTCTCCCCCTGCACTTGGCACTGGTGAGGCCTCACCTCGAGTACTGTGTGCAGTTCTGGGCCCCTCACTTCAAGAAGGATATTGAGGTGCTGGAGCGGGTCCAGAGGAGAGCGACGAGACTGGTGAAGGGACTGGAGGGAAAGTCTTATGGGGAGAGGCTGAGAGAGCTGGGGGAAGCCTGGAGAAGATGATACTCAGGGGGGACCTTATCACTCTCTACAACTCTGGTGGGGGTTAAGCTCTTCTCCCAGACAATTAGTGACAGGATGAGAGGGCCTGGCCTGAAGCTGCACCAGGGCAGGTTTAGGTTGGATATTGGAAGCACTTCCTCACAGAAAGGGTGATTAGACACTGGAATGGACTGCCCAGGGAGGTGGTGGAGTCGCCATCCCTGGAGGTGTTTAAGGAAAGATTGGATGTGGTGCTTAGTGACATGGTCTAGCTGATGTCATGGTGTTGAGTCATAGGCTGGACTTGATGATCTTGGAGGTCTGTTCCAGCCTCTGTGATTCTGTGAGAGGTTGTGGAATCTCCTTCTCTATAGACTTTCAAGACCTGCCTGGATTTGCTCCTCTGTAGCCTGCCCTGGGTGTTCCTGCGCTGGCAGGGTGGTTGGACTTGATCTCCAGAGGTCCCTTCCAACCCTTACCATTCTATGATCTAATCTTTACCCAAATGACCTCTTTTACATGTAGCTGGAATGGGCTTCCTCAAGCTAGATAAAACACATTAGATCACACAAATTCTATTCTTCACTGTCATGTGTTTGTGGGGAAATCAGTTATCAGCAGACAATGCTCCATTTCTGTTGAAAATTTTTTTGCTACTGAAACAGCTGGTGTCTTTACCTACACGTTAACACAGAAGATGGCTACTATTCTGAAACTATCTTTGGTCGTATTTGGCCAAACACTGATTCACTCATCATTCTGTATATTCTTTCCATGCATGGGATTTTTCACCCACATAGCTGTAGTTACAGATATTATCTATTTGTTTCAGGGTTTTTTTGTGTGTGATATTCTGAGTTTATATGCAGACCCCCATTACAAAACTATGTAGCGGGCATATGAGGCAGCCAATTGGAAGTATGACTCCTATTCTGTTCATCCATGTTTGTTACTAATTTACACTTCGCTTCCACATAATTGGGAGGTTTTAGTCTCCAGAATTTGTAATTGCCTAACCTTCAATACAGCTAAAATTTGTCACATAAATTTAGTAAGAGTCTAAGTGAAGCTAAAGAATACTGGCAAATTGGCAGGGCTTTGTTGCTGCTCTGGCTTATCAGTATGTGTTAGTATTTAGGGAGATAAAGGAAAAGAGAAGAAAAAGAAAACCAGGAAGTGACATTGTCAATTTTCATTTAGTTGCTGTATCTGTCATTATTTTGTGCCAATACTGAAATACAAGTGCAAGTGCATTTCTAGACAAATTAGTCTGAAGATATCCATTTAGGTAGAGAAGCTTAGCTTTTTCATTTCTATCCTTTCTTACCTCTGCTTGTTAGACTACATGTCTTGTGTGTTTACAATCATTTCTGTTCTTGTTTCACAGTAAAGAAGGAAAATAGACACTAAATGTTTTCACTTCCACTGGAGTAAAACTCCTTTTTATATAGTAAACATTTGTCATTTGTTTCTAAGATAAATGGGAAGCCTGGATCACCTGAATATATGAGTGCATTTACTCTCATGAGAAATAGGGGTGATGTCAAAAGGTATGTGCATACATTTTACAGCAGATATTAATGAAACAGGTGATGTGGACTTTATGGTGGTATAATTTGGCCCCTCTTGATAATTTTTCCTGATTCATGTGGTGGTCAGCCAGACTGTATTGCATGCACTAAAAGCAACTGTGGAAACATCCTTTACTAAGAAGGTGCACTCATGTTTACAGTTTCAGAAACATAAGTATACCAATGCAGTTGCACAGGAGTAATCACAAAGTAGTAAAATCAGACTGCTGCTTTCCAAACAGCTAGACTATTATAGGCACATGGCATGCTTCAGCAAATTCTGGACTAAAGCAATATTCTGTGACAACAAGGCGATACTTTTGGAGGGACACAGGCTCTCCATTGAGAATCAGACTCTTTCTATATAGTCTCTATAATGAAAAAGTACAGAAATGGTAGCAGACTGGGAAGAAAATGAAAGCAGAAAATGGTGATACGCTTCTCAACACTGAGCTCTAAGAAAAAGCAGGATTCGAAATATGCAAGGAAACAAAGCAGCCATTCTGAGGGTGAGAAACATGGACACTTGTTGCTATAACCTAAGGAAAAAGAAAGATCTGAGGAACCTGCATGAGGGATGCTAGTGGGCAAGGAGACCATGTATGGCAGCCTAGGAGGGAAAGTCCTGCTCTCCTAAATGGTTCAGGGCACAAAGGTTTGGTCTGTCCCACTTCCAGTATGTTACTTGCCTGATCAGTGCTACTGAGCCTTATGTAAGATGTGAGTTGTTGCTCCTAAATGTTTGAAAGAGACAATGCTTAGTCATAGCATAGGAAGGTAGTCCTAGTTTGTATTGAGAATAGAGGACTAAAGTTGTTTCAACTTTTATTCCCAGATGATACTACAATATGATGCTCCTGTTGTCAAGTCCAGGAGTGATAAATCATGTCAAAATATGGATATCAATTTCTTTATTAAAATGGAAAACTAGATGTGTTTGGAAATAGCTGGTGTTTGTCATATATGAGATTTCTCTATATATTTTTTGGTTCAACTGTTCCTTTGGATTTATTTGAAGACAGTCAAACTGAAAACATGATTTATATAAGTAATGTACTGACATCATAAACAGCTACATTATTTCTCTTAATTGCTTTATGGGTAAGATTATGGCCTTTAGAGGTTAATTTCATATAATGAACATTTGGAAATTACACTTGTTCTGTGGAGTCTAGACCTGTCTGACACATTGCAGTATTTTTAGGTGTCTGTCCTCTGAACGGAGTCTGAGGTTAGGTGCTTATGCATTCGGTCCGGTGCATGGCATTGGCTATATACTCAAGTACAGGACCCACTGACACCTGAGTTCTGAGCTGTCTAATCCCACTGAGAAAGAATGCTGAGACCACAGGGAAGCATAAATGTCATGGAATTTGATAATAGGGATATGTTACCCATATGCATCAGTCTTCCATTGTGAGTAAACTCCATCTATAATGTATGCTAAGCTCTTTCTGTCACCGTTCCTAAACTGAAATAGCAGTAGATAGTTGATGACTGCGTGATCACTATTGTGAATTCTTAGGCAAAGCTTCATTGATGACTGAATATGGGCTGGTCTGTTACAGAATTAACTTTGTTATAGGTTTATTTACTATATGTTTGGTTTTTTTCCTTTTTTTAATTTTTTTTTTTATTTTTTTATTTTTCTTTTCTGATTTTATTGCTAGCTTCTCTAGTCAGTACTTCTGTATTTCATGTATGCTCTAGTGCCTGGAAAACTATTTACTTTCTTCTCTAAATCTGTAAAATAATTCTATGATGTGATAATGGTTGGTATACAGATTTTTCCAAGTAAGTGGACAAAATACCAGAGTAAAAAGAACAGTTAATTACAAAGTTATGAGAAATTAGAAGCCGCAGAGTCTGTACTTGGACCTGTTCATGTATCTTGAGATATTTACAGTAATTTAGCTTGATATAAGTAATGACAACAGTATGGTTCGAAGAAACAATTGAATTAATACAAATGGAGTTTAGTTAGAGGCTAATATTTATGTCTTCAGTAGGGTATATATATTCACTTTTGAAAATTTTTTTTTTGATGAAAACCTATTAGTCTTTTTCCCAAGGTGTAGCTACTACTGTAGTAATCAGAAATAGTCAGCCTGAAAACTGTTTTGTGTTTTGGTTTAGGTTTTAACCAGACTGATTTGGTTAGTTTTATTAAAAGGCAAATGAAAGACATGAGAAAGTTTCAAAATTCCATATTTGTGTGGGTACTGAGGAAAAAGCAACATTATGGAAATAAATTCTAGGAATAATCAGTAACTTGGACAGAAGCAAATCAAATTCCTATTACTTATTAGTTACATAACAACTTCATTGTAGCGTTGACCATTTTTATGTGGTATGTGATGCATTTCCTTAATGCTTTAGTCTCTAAATGGAACCTAAGTTGAGTATAGAGATAGAAATATTTACTAACAAATCAATTCCATGGAGGGGGGGGGGAAGTTGAATCACTCCACTCTTTTAGGAAAAATACAAATTCTAGATGTTATATTTTTATGTCTTTCAGAGCTTTTCAATGGAGTATTTGGAATTAAATGCTATTTCTGGTACATGCACTTCACATCGGTTTCTATTAATTACATTTAAATATGAATGAGAGAATGCATTTATTCTGAAGCTACATTGAGTGGAAAATGCAGTAGCTGCCCAGTATTTGTACGTGCTGTTGCTTTTAGGATATTTTTCACTGGAAATCTTGCTTTTAAGGGTTATAGCCTTAGGCCCATAAAATCCAAGTCTTTGCCCAGGTATTTTAACAGTTCTGGGCAATTGTTCTGTGCTTTCTCAGACTTATCCTGGGGAGCTAAAATGATGAGAGGTCAAACGGTTCCTTACTTTTTTCCCCCATCGTGTTACTGTAAGATGAAAAAAGATCTGGTGAGAAGAGAGATGTTGTCAGAATGTGCACTGTTGGAAACTCTGCATGAATGTTCAAACTTTTGCACACATTTTAATTTCCATCGATGAGATGAAAACTTCCTCAGTGAAATTCTTTCTGACTCCTAGATGCATGGTTATTTTTGTTACTCCAGTAGAATTTTTCATTCTGTTTTGTCTGAACACCTGGGCAATTAACAAATAATAGTAAAAAATACCTGAATTAAGTTTTATACTGTCAAACACACAAAACTTTTCGCAGTGTCATTTTTTCTTACTTAAATTAGGCTAGGATTTATTAATGAAGCTTCTGTAATATGTAAGCACAGGTCTGAAGAAACAATAATGCTGTAAATTCATAGAAGATCAAAAATTTGTCATCATATATCTATGAAGACTGCTCTGGGCATGATTCCAGAGTAATTACTCACATGGCTGTCAGTAGTGTTACTTGTAGGACATTATACTTAATTTTTTTTAATGAAAAAATAAAGCTAAAGAAGTTGTACTCAACAAAACCCTGCGTATGCATTGACAAATAAAAGCTGAGCAGGGAATTTCACGTGAACATTGTGTACATAGGTAAAATCTTTTGTAATCTATTTTTTTTTTTTTTTTTTAATTTCTAATATAATGTGGTACATACTGATGAACAAGAAGTGAAGCAAAGGCATCAGGACACCTGCAGGAATGCACAATTTGCTCCCAACTAAACTTGAACATAGAGGAAGCATGTAAGTGGTGGAAGCAGGGACAGGTGACCCAGGAGGAATATGGAGACACTGACCAAGCAGGCTGGGTTGGGATGAGAAAGTCATAGAATCATAGAAATGTCTGGGTTGGAAGGGACCTCTACAGCTTATCTAGTCCAACCCCTCTGCTGTGAGAGCAGGAACATCTTCAATTAGAGCAGGTTGCTCAGAGCTTCATCAGGTCTCACCTTGAATGTCTCCAGGGATGAGGCCTCAACCACCTCCCGGGGCAACTTGTTCCAATGTTCTACCACCCTCATGTAAAGAACTTCTTCCTAACATCCAATCTAAATCCACTCTTTTCCAATTTAAAACCATTGCCCCTTGTCCTTTCACTCCAGGCCTTTGTAAACAGGCCCTTTCCAGTCACAGAATCACAGAATATTCACTGTTGGAAAGGACCTCCTAGATCACTGAGTCCAACCATACCCATAACAAAAAGCACCTAAAATAACCCCCCACCTGGATAACTAAATACCCTAATAAACATGACTTCAAAAACACAACCCCCTGCATGCCTGCCACCAAAGCATGGCCTGAAGCACCAGGTCTGCCCATTTCTTAACTACCTCCAGGGATGGTGACTCAACCGCATCTCTGGGAAGGCTACTCCAGTGCCTCACCACTCTTTCTGTAAAGAATTTCTTCCTTATATCTAATCTAAACCTCCCCTGTCTTTTTATAAGCTCCCATCAGGTACTGGAAAGAAGTCAAAGGCACACATGTAGTTCAATCTGGTGAGAGATGGAAAGAGCAACAAGAACATTATCTAAAAAAAAAATATTAAAAAATTGGATAAGAACCAGATGCTGTTGTGGTTCTCTTTAAGTTACATTCAGATTATACACTCTTCTAGTACTGCAGCTATCCAGTGAAGGAAGCTGAGATGGAAAGTTGAAACTTCAGAAGTGATGCATGAAAAATAATACCCAGATAATATGCAAAGGCAGGCTTGCTGTGTAGAACAAGAATATTATTTTTCTCAAATTTGTAGTTTCATTGACTTTTCTGTTCCACACCCAGCTATGACATGCAAAGGGAAGAACTGCTTTCATTTTTAATTGAAAAGGAAAAAAAGTCAAGTCATTTCTAATTTTGTAATAGAATATATAAAATGCATGAATTTATTATCTTACAATTGTATTTTAATGTAGGTGCACCTTAACATAAGGGAATAAAGAATGATAAATTACCTAGGCAAATGTTGAACAAATATTTTTGCTGTCATCAACAAATTTGCCAAAACTTCATTAAAGTCTGTGATCAAATAACAGGTAGTATGCTGAAAATACATTTTCTAGCAGTTACATTCTCACTGGGACTTATAAGGTGCAGAGAAGATAACTATACAGGACAGAACAGAGGAAAAGAATTAATTACTGTGAATGATTCTGGTCAGGCTGAGGCACTGTAAATGCATTTTAGAGTTGTGACATACAAAACTCATGGATGGCACAGTGCTGTGGAAGTTCTATCATGACGCTTGTATATCAGGAAAGAAAATGTATCTCTTAGTCTGAGAATAAAGTCATGTTGAACAAATGCACCTTGCAGATGGAGTCAGGGAGATCACAGAAGGGAAAGTTCATACTTTACTGCAAGAAGTAAGTAAAAATGTATTACTTGTTTTTATCTGCAGAGATGTAGTAAAATTTACCAGACTTTTCCAGAACAGCAGGTGTATGTGCAGTGCAGAACATAACAGGAAGGATCTTGGAGTCCTTGCTGGGAGAACCAGTCGTGCATAAACTCCCTGCTGCTTCTAAATAGCCAGCTGAGGGAGAAGTACCGGAAAGCTGGAGGTAACATTTTCAGAAATTCACAGATTGATTCTGGTTTATGTAGGAAATCAGGGTCAAATAGATGAAAGAGCTTTAGTCAATGTAGCCCAGAAAACAGAGTTCTGAAAGATAAAATCTGAGGAGAAAAGAGGATTAAAATCAGTACTTTCTTCAAGAACATCTGGTCTGGCTGAATGCATTGCACAGAAATCAACCCATTAAAAATAGCCACAAAATGGCTGCAAAAGTAGAGTATATCTGGAAGGCATCCAGTATGAAAAAACATGAGACAGACCTCACCTGATCACCATGGTGGAGAAGACTCCTAGAGCACCAGAGCCGGTGCTCTGTACACTGGAGGCAATGTTAAGCGTACGATGAGCAGACTGAAGGAGAAGGACTAATGCTGCATTTACCAGGCTGACATACGTAATATTCTTACAGAGCAAGCCAAAATTCTTACAGAGGAAGTGGTTGAGATTCTCCAGATGCACATCTCTATAAAGAGCTGCAAATATCTGTGCAGATCCTGGGTGTAGTCATTGAAGTTCTTTGGCTGAAACATTGCCAAGAGCTCGGCAAAGCCCAGAGTCCACCTGAAGTTATTTACAACTATTAAATCGGCAGTCAGGGCAGCAAGTTGTACCTTACATCTGGGACCACACAGCCCAACACAATCACTCTCTTAACTGTACTTGGCCTCTCAAATGATACAAGACTGAAACAAAAGAACTTCTGAGTTAAGTGTTTCACAAATTGTTCCTACTGTGGGAAAACCACTGTGGATTTTCTCAAGTATAATGGACTGAATATAGCAGATAAGCTTACCTGCTTTTCATCTGCAGGGCAGGATGTAACGGCCATGAATCAAACCCCATTTTTAGAAGTGTTAAATTCATCTAAGTTGGACCTTATTTTGGGTCCACAACCCCAAAGCAAAATACATCTAAAATAAAATAAAATGTAGATAAATTAATTGGAAGACTATAGTATATCAGTCTCATTGTCAGAAATACCTATAATTCTGAGATAAAACAGGATAGAGATGGTCAGTGAAAATATATAATGGATTAGAATACTAGAAGAGCTTAACTACTTTTCTGTCTCATTCAGAGGCAGTTTGTCATATCTCTGATGAACATTTTGATTGTCTGTGTGAAGTAGCATACTGTCTTTGAGTGTAAGAGACTGGTTTGTCTCTTTATTTATCATCTCATTCACAGCATGGATTTGGAGCTGTCTCTTCTGTAGCTTAATTGGGTTTTCTAAACAGTAGGATTCAGAAGAGTCATTGTTTTTTCTCACTTTGCAGATATTTAATTCAAGTTCAGAACCTTTTCTAGGACAGTTGTAGTGAAAGTTGGAAAATGTTTTAGGAACAGCTGTGATGGGTAGTTTTTTGTGTTGATTTGTTGTGGGGGGGGTTGTTGTTTAGGTTATTGTTTGGCGTTGTTCTGTTTGTTTTTTGTTGATTAAACACTTTCTACAGGCATCTTTGTTAGTATTGTTGGAAATGTCCTGGGCAAATTTTATGTATTTGTGTGGTATAAGATGATGGCTTTAAGGGAGGGGCAGCTTGCAGGACTTCTCAGATGTACTTGTGGCGTGCTTCTGGGACCACAGGGCAGTGTGCTGTTAGTGCTGGTTAGTGTTTGTTTTGCTGACATTCCTGTGAGGTAGCTGAAGTTTTGTAACTCTTCGGGTGTCTCATTTAGTTTATGTATCTTTTGAATGAACGAGTGGGTGGATTTGGGTAATGCTACTCTGCTCAGTACAGTGTAGACAGTCCTAGAAGCACTGTAGTGGTTATGCGCATATAAGGTGTACTGGAGGTGCATTAATCTGGCTAGAGCGTGGATTGATGGCAGCATTAGCTGTAGAAGCATGGACTTCTACACAGACTGTGCACCACACTTCCTAATATCATGGGACTGGAGTAGCAGATGTTTGTGTTAACTGAAGCATGTTGAGATAACCTTTATCTCACCTATCTGTGGTATAGACAGCACTTTAAAATGCCTGTTGAACAGAGTGTAATTACTGTGTGGAAGTTTATAAATACTGCAATTACTGATTCTGATGTTAATGCACTATTACGATAACTATGGAAATATTTGTTGAATCCCTTTTCCTGATGGAATTTGTTTTCGCTCTTACTTTGTTTTCAGAAGGGGAGGACAAAGGTAAATTCTGCAACATAGGCTTTAGAGCAGTCAGATCATATTTGCTATAAGCCACATCAAAAAAAAAAATATACTTATCTACTTTTTCTTGTCTTGAAAGTGCAAAGACTGTTTAGAGGTTCCTACAGCAAGTTATAAGGAAGTGAATTGACTTGATTAGCAGAGACCTCTGTGACATGCCTGAGAGCATGAACAGTATTTAATTCCTCAGGACAGTGGAAACCAAGGCCCTCACAGGAGGAATGTTTGGTTTCTCATGTAAGTTCTGCTGCTCATGTTGTCATCACTACTAGGACAATTGGACTGCACTGAAAATATAAGCTTCTTGAAGAAATTACTTGGACTGTGGCAATGTCTGCCTGTTTGTCTGCCATGTATGCATTATGCAGTGCAACCATTCTGCAAAGTTCTTGTAAAGAAAAGCAAACAAAAATGCCACCCTTACAGGCTCTATCTAGGATATATTCTTCACTTCCTGTGCCCTATGGCTAGTACCAACATTCCATCAGTTTGAACTGTATGCTTGGTAATAGAGGATTCTGCAAATAGCTTATAAAAATGAGCTGACTGAAAATCTGATGAATAATCCTGTTGGTTGACAAAGAGAAAGCAGAACTGAGGTTGTTCTTTCATTGTGATGTCAACTTTGCAGGACTGTCTGGTGTGAGAAGACTGAACACAGACTAGTTTTAGAGAACAGATGAGGATCTGAATATACATGAGGAATTGATTTATGGACACATTAATGCTGAGGATAGGTTGCTGCTCTTAATAGGTACAGCTAGTTATGTCTTGACATGCTTTAGTATCTACCTAATGACTAGAAGAAATTTGCAGCACTTTTTCTTCTTTCAGGAGGCTTTTAGCATTATTTTACAGGACCTGAGGCTCAGTACTTCTATGATTGAAAGCTTTTCAGCTGTCCACATGGATAGGTATTGCCTTTCAGAAGAGAAGGCACATAACGTTGTTGATATGGGAGCATCCTTCACACATAATTCAGTGGCAAGCCTAAATTTTTACTGTCTGTACAAATTCTGTGTGTATTGTAAATTACTATTTTTTGCAGGTAGAGTATGAGATTTCTAATGCCATTTCTGGAATTATTATCACTCTTGATAGTACAGACCTTTTTAATATCATAATCAATTTTGATGTAGTCTTATACAACGAATTTTAACAATTGCTTTCGTGACTACAAGCTTAAAATAATAATACTTACTGATATTAATGAATAATAATAATAATAAAAAGCTACAACCTCTCTTCTTAATGTTCTCTTCAGAATGATTCTTGGCTTCCACATGTTCTTATGTTATAAGACTGAGTTATTTGTCCAGCCCTAGTCTTGCCATTTTAAACTCCCAAGACCATTATCAGGACTTCAAGCAAGCAGAGAGGACATTTGTTCTTGGCTTAGGAGACAAAAAGATCTCAGAAGTATAACTCTTTAATAGACAAGGGAAAATGTGATACTGATAAAAAGCTTATCTATTACATACTGTACTGATTGTAGACAAGACTCTGTGAGAGTACTTATTTTTTGAAGAGATGAAGAGTCTTGTTGTTATGGACAGATGTCCTAACAAGCACCAGAGCAGCAAGAGTATTTTACACACAAAAGAGGAAAGTGTTAAAAAACATTAAGAAAGAGTAGAACAGACAGGTTGTGTTAAAAGTAGTTTGATAGAAACTACTATGAAAGAACTATGTCAAATTTGAGCGTGACCATAGCTTTTTGCTGACATGTTAAAAACAAGTTGTGAAAATAAAATGTTGGTCTGTTTACAGAACTTTTAGATATACACATTGAAAAATTGTGATATTATTTGATGACAAGCAGGATTGTGTCCTTAGTATTTGTGTAAAGGAAAGTGTAATCATGATGAGGATGGAGAAGAGAGTTAATTAGAGTAATGATTGTACTGATGAGGTGCTAATGTCTGAAGTCCCTGTACTATGGAAAAATGTGTCTTATAAACTCCTTATATGCCTGTACCTCCTGTAAATTAATAGTGAAACTATAGCAAGCATAAGTGGTGGGGACCCCAAGCAGAAGGTGGAGCAGTAGATACAAGAAACTTCATTAAATTTGTCAACCTTTGACTGTTTTCTGCTTGTAGAGGAAACGGAGGATTAGAGGAGAAAAAGTACAAAACTTGTATGCAATACATATGCCTGGATTTACATTCTAATTTAGTAATTCAGCAAGTCTAGCAGTTTAAAAACAAAAACAAACTTGACATTTAAAATCTGTTTTTACAACAAACCAATGTTAAATGATTCTATGATTCTATAAATGATAAAAGTAATCTTGTAGGGCTTCTCAACACAGGTCTACATGTAAACTTAACAGCAAAGAAGTCAACAGAGGCAATATTTATTTATTTCTAGCATTCTGTTTTGTATAGTTCATAACTGTCTATTTGTCTTCATTATTCAACATTTCTAATGTTAAAGAAAATTCCATGTGAGAAGCTTTCTTTCATTGCTTTAAGAGTATCCAATGTGTCCGTATACCTGAGCTTAAAGTTTCACATTTTACATTACAGTAAGATCTTTCCAGTTTTTGACATTGTGGAGATAGAAATCGTGGTGAGAAGACTTCACAGTCAGAGAACTAAGTCCAGTTCTTAACATGAATTACAAAATTAGTGTAATGGGTGTTCTGCTATGTAAACTGAGATCAGTAAAACTTCCATAGACATCCATAGATTTATATGATACTGTGTTTGCTGTAAGTTTGTCCTTCTCACCTGCTTAACTTTCCATGTGTTCAGGATGGCTGTTAGAGGGGCACTCCTTATTGTTTCAATATTGCTTATGAAATTCTTTTTCTCAGGTTCTAGACCATTTATTTTATGGAATGATGGCATACAAGTACATCAAGTTGCATTATTAGCTTCACCTCTTGTAACAAGGTCTTTATGACACAGTGTTTCAGACAGCTTGATTTCAAGTTTAAATTCTGAAGGTTTAAATCACAAAGTGTTATGTCCCATATACTTTTTTAAGTTCAATAAATGGGGAATTTATGGCTCCCTAAATGTTAGTTAAAGTCCAGAGACAAATTATCTTTTCTTCTATTTGAAAACTATAATACCCTGAGACTGTGGATGGTAAAGATTAGAGGAATGGTGATGATAGTACTCAGGTGTTAAATTTTTTATTCAACAGCTGGATAGCCTTGTAGGAGCTTGCCACATGCCATTGCCTTCTCTTCTTTCCACTGCTCATTAAAATAATATGCCACACATGAAAGGTTAAAATAATATGCCACACATGAAAGGTTAACTGGAGGACATAAAAGTGTATTGATCTTTTTCACAAACTTCAGCCTTTCATGATATACTGATGGTTTGAGCATGTAATCCTGACTTGGACAAAATTTATATTTGTGTCAAAAGAGGCTTTACAGCTGCCACATCAAGAAGTCTGGCTACTCTGCTGCCAGAGGGACATATAAAGAACAGCCTTATGTTGGATGTCTTTGCCTTATCATTTGGTATTTCCAGATTCACAGCGAGAATCCTAAATCCATTATTATATATGGAAGATGTAGCACTCAAAATGCTGAGTACTTCCCTGTTATGTGCAGTAGGAGTTACAAGGCATGATGTAGTTATTTTAAAGTTAATTTAAATACTTAAATACAGAGTCTGCTCACTCAGGGGAAGTTTTTCTATGGAGACTGACAGCAAGAAATCGTGTGTTGAGGTGACTTTTCTTTATTTGCATCCCTCTTATCTGCAAGTTGAGGCCGTATCCATCCAAACAGTGGTTTCCTAATTTTGAGTGTCTGAGCCTCATAGTTTTCTCGGGTCCAATAACTTTCTTTAAAGGATCACCAAGTGTTTGCAAAATGGTAAGTAATTAAAACTCCTCATGGGTGATGAGAATGATGGTAGTGTCAGTCTGACAGATAGATCCTCAAGTGAACAACATGATTTGATTTCATTGGGGATGTCATCTCTCTCTCCATTTGTGACTGGGTATTGCCTTCCTCTCCCACTCATTGCTTTCACTTTACTGGTCTGTAAAGGAAAAGTGAGTCACTTTAGGCCATTTTAGGTGATGTAACCACCTCACTGTAGGACCATGCAGATGTAAAGGCACAAAGAAGAAAGCAGGAATTTGTGTCTAGGAGCAAGATCAGTTTGGGGTGAAAGGGAGCACTGAAAGGACTCACCAGGATTGCCTGAAGGGGTCATGGAACCACAGCACTCTAATCCTGGGGCAGAACTGGCAATGGAGATGGGAACCCACTCTTCAAATCATGAATTACTGGACATTAACTCATCCTGTTGTATGTTCTGACTCATCATTTTTGTTTGCTTCTATTTATCAAAAAGAGAAAAGGGGAGAGAGCAGTGATTTGTTTAGGTGTAGTAGGTAAAAACACAATGGTCATGAATGTACATGCTGTTAAAGAAAACCAACCAACCAAAAACCCCAGAAGAATCCAAAATCTCTTTAAGAACACTTGCTCTCTTAAAATTAAATTTAGAAGGAAAAAATAGTTAAAAATATCTGAATTTGTGAGCTGCAACTAGTAGGGCTGGGTGCATCAGCTTGGAAAGTAGCAGTATGTCTGAACTCCCCTGCTATTCACCTTCTCTTTTTAAGTGCTACTGCTAGAGATTACAGCACAGCCTGAAAAGGCCAGTCTTGGACAGTTCAGAGTTTGAGAGGGAATAAATTTTTTACTTATAAGATTCCAAACCCCTACTATCACTTTTCCTCTTAAAACATTATCTTCTCAAAGGCATTTTTTGCCTCTGATGTTTTATCCAATTCACGCAGCTGGAGTGAAAAACCATACTAAAACAGATAGTTTCCTTTCAGAGTTACTTTGGTTAAAAATCTATTCTGCCAGTTTATATGTCTCTGTTTTCTCCTTGTCTTCCTTCAAACTTAAGTTACTAAACTACCTTTGGAATTTTCAAAATTTAATCACTTTGATGTATTTTGCTGTCCCAAGAATGTAGAAGAGGAATAAGGAAATGAAGAATAATCACAAAGCGAAACAACTCCATATAAAGCTCCTAGGCATAGTAGAGGGAAAGCCTCTCTTAGCAAGTTGATGATATTGGTCAGTTTTGCATTGAGTTGCTGATATCAACACAGGGCTATAATGCAACTGTCCCAAATCTTGCTGTTAAACTAAGTAATGTTTTCTGTTCCATGGATGGCACTTCTTTCATCATGTGAGTTGTATGCTATGGAGCTGCATGAATTTGGAGATTCTCAAAATACAATGTGTCCATTGTGCTAATGAAAAATATATTGGTAGCAAGGTGTTCTATAAATTCACAACTGAGGAACAATGAAATCATGAAAGTGTTAAAGAAAAAATGGATAAGGAAAGTCACTATATGCAGACAGCACACTTATTTTCAAAATAAGTATGTAATTTCTACCCACTCTCCTGCATTTTTGGGATTGATTCCAATCTGCTCCCAACAATGCAATGTATAAACGGTGTGTCTCAGGCTGGTCAAATTGTATTTTTATACAGTAACTGTAAGGCAAGGTCCTGTCTTTTCTTTGAATTTACACCATACCTAAATATTTTATGTTGAATGGCTAGCACAGACACTGGATAGACACCTAGGAAAATAGTTTTAGGATTAAAAAACCATTGCAGCTGGTCCTTGGCAAACTCCTCTGTCACTGTTTTTGGCAGAACCTGAAGCTACGTGGATCTTTGTCCTGTGCCTAGGAAATTGAGTGGACCTTTGGCTACCGCTAACCTCAGTTCAACCCTACTACTTTTATTTCAAGGATCTCCCTGACAGGCTTCTGTCTGATAATAAACTCAGTCCAGTGTGATCCTTGTGAGAAACACTGGCTTGATCACAGCAGCGTGTTCCTCTCTTTAAATCTGCATTCTCGTTTTCAGTATCATAACACCTCAAATGGCTGTAACTAGTGTCCTGATACCAAAACCACCATTTAAAAAAAGAAAAAAAATTTAAAAATTCAGAACTGAAATGCCTTGTTACATAGTTTGTGACTAAACTAAATCTGAATAACTTGCCAATATTTCAAAATTGGGACTGCTTCTTGAGCGTCTCAGCTGGAAGCCTGGAACTATTGCAGTGAAAACCAGTACTCATGTAAGACTTGGACAGAGCACTTAAATAATGCATCACTACATCAGATGTGCAGAGCTACTGATGAGCACAGTAAGAAAGATAGGCTTTTTTTTTATTATTTCCGATTATGCGTATTCATGTGGGGAAAACTTAGAGAGTGTAGGTTTTTTTACGCTTAGGGACTTGAATTCAAAGCTGTATCAGTGTACTATTTTCGTTGATGCTTATTTGGGCAAGTACTCACTCGTCCAAATTCATGTCATTTTAATTGTTCATTTTAAAGTGACATTACTACCAATGCCATATAGTGTGTTTTGGGGTAATGTTGTAAAAGGGAGGGAAAAGGGGAAGACCTATTTATGTCATAAAACTGATAAGCTTTTTCCAACCAGTGTTATAACCACAAGACAGAATTGTGCTTTATATCTCTTTCAGTCTTCTTCAGAGTCTCTCTCCTGCAGGTTTCCCTCAGTGACAGGCATAGCATTTCTTGCTGGAATCACAGTGACCAGCCACTGATGTTTGGGTTTTGGGACAAAGAGAAATCCCACTTGTGTTTGGCATTATGTAAACCTGTACCTTGAGTGGAAGATTAACAGGATGACTGAATCTATTCAGAAACAGCATCTCCAAAGTAAAATACTTGTTTAACCCTATTCCTCAACGTATGAGGGAGGCAGAGTTAAGGCTAAACACAGTAAACAGGCATTTTATTCATGCATCAGTTCTAATTGTAATCTCAGTCTTTCTCTGTAACTGTTTGTTCCCTTTTCTTCAGCTAATTTCCAGTTGTGGATTATTTGAATACCTGTGTGATCTCTTCATCTATAGGTCTCCTTCCTTGCCCAGTAGTACTTGCTAACTCTGAGCAGTCTCTAGTTTCCCACTTGTCTGTCTGCCTGTCTTTAGACTAGAAGTCCTTCAATATTTTCAGAAGGGTTTCCTGATCCAGGGCTTAGCTGTGAAAAGTATAAATCATTCTCTGCTTGATTGGATATTGATAAAGGATATTTTCCAAGAAACACTTCCTTTATTTTTAATCTGGAGTCTTTCTATAGCTTTCACTCCTTACTTGTTCTCTCTCTTTTTTTTTTTTTATTACCTCTCTTATCATGGACAAATAGTTGGCCTACATGCTGTATTCATAAAAGAAGCTTTCTGAAAACTGTGGGGTTCAGTTTAAATTCAAATGTGATGGTCACAGGGCCTTCAGGGTAGGAAGGAGACTGTTGGAAGCTGGAAAGAAATAGTTGAACGACAATGGTGGAAAGGTTCAGAACTAGATGAAGGTTGTAATCTGATTATTTCTGGGAATAGATGAGAATTTTCATGATGAAAGAAAAGTGAATTCTGTCTAATCTTAGTGAGCTGCTGTAGACAAAGTAAGGCAATCTGCGATTATTTTACAAAATCTCAGCATTTTTTAACATTTCTTGAATGAAACATTTTGAATTTTTCTTTCAGAATAGTTTGGTTTTGAATGGACTTTGGATTATTCTACAAGGGAAAACACCTTTAGAAATTCAAATGAGGAATAGTCTAAATATTTTGGATTAAATTAAGCATTCAGTTGATACTGAATTATTTAGAAGACTGAACAAGAAAATTTTCTGTATTTTCTTTGGCAAGCAAACTGAAATATCTATTTTTTTTACAGCTCTGTCTGGGACCTTGTCTTGCTGGCCTTTGCCGTGTTGTGCTGGCAAGTAGAAACAGTTTCATCGGGACAGGGAGAGCAGAACAGAAGTCATTGGTAGACTTTGATAGATGTAAGCTTTCAAGTTAAAATTAGTATACACAACTGCAGCTAGATTGGCTTATAAATGTTAGCTAGATAAAAAAAAGCTCTGAAACTATTTTATCCCATTTGGATTCCCCTATGGTAACTCCTATGTCTCTGAGACTTTTTAAGCATTTATTCCCTCTTCTTTCTGAGTTTGGATTTGCTAACATCATGATTTTGTGATGTTTTGATCTTCAAAACATACCTCAGACCCAAATTCTTTCCTTTTCAAGTTGGTTGGTGCTTTGAAACGTGGGACATCATTTTCATTATTCCTGATGAGAAAGTCAAAGCTCTGACTTTGGCATCTATGCCACACAAATAAAGTACCTGCTGCAAGCAGAATGGTGCTTCTGCCTGGCAGGTCCATAGCTAGTTCCAGGAGACAGTGAACCTATTTATAACACAGAATGAGTTCAAGCACAGCAAAGGCAGAAACATACAGTGATGTGATTCCTGGACTGGTGCCATGTAAGTGGAAGCAGGTGGCTAGCACATCAATGCAATCAATGGAGTGCAAAGGTTCTCATGTACCAAAAAATGGGTATCAAAACCTGAAGCCTCTGTTACTGATGTGAAGTAGTGATTTATTCATTTATATGTTTGGTTTTTTTTTTTTTTTAAAGTAATGTACCTGGATTTTTACTACAGATCAGCTAAAAATATGTATGACAAGTAGAAATGGATGGGCATGGAAGTGTGTGGATGAGCAAGGAGCTCCTAACTGAACTCAGAAGACATAAAAATGAGTTCTGCAAAATACAAAAGAAAGGGCAGCTGACCCAGGAGGAGTGTAGTGTAGCTGTCTGATTTTGCAGGCATAGGCTGAGGGAAGCCGAGGCTGACATTGAGTTTGATCTGGGAAAGCATATGAAGAGCAACAAAGGATTCAAGTGCCTTAGCAGCAAAAGGGAGACTGGGTCATATGGGAACTAGTGACAACATGGAAAAGGCCTAGGTACTCGGGGGCATCTTCACCTCAGGTTTTGCCAGTAAGACTAGCCTTCAGGAATCCCTGGCTCTTGAGACCCATGGTAAAGTTTTATCTCTTCTTTCAGTGCTCTTTTCTAACTGTCCTTGTTGGGCAGCATCCATTATATCTCACCCTCGGTATTTTTCCCTCCCCCTGTTGCAAATATCAGTCTGCTCCAACCAAACGTAAATATCATAAATAGATGTGTATTACTGTCTTCTTTTAGCAGGAGTGGCAAACTAAAAAAGGCCAGTGCAGACAGCAAGAACATGTTTATTGCATGGACGCCAGCATGGGCACGGAGTGTAGCCAGGCAACAAGAAAACAGAACATTCATTTATCGGACAGAACGCAGACCAATCTCTAGACATTTTTCCCTCTGGTGTGAATCAGGGAAAGCAATTTGAAAAGGATATGTGTAGAATATGCAAAATTTTGCACAAGGGAAATTTCTGTAACAAGAATAAATAAAAAATAGATAGGGATAGATAGGTAGAAAGACAAATTCAGATTCAAGTAACAAGATTATGAGCTCTGACTAGAACAGAACAGATTGTAAGTCACTGGAAAAGTGCTTCCAGTGTAAAATAAACAACATATGAAGGAATAGGAGGAAACGTGTGCTGCCTGAATCTGTATGTTATAATAAAAACAAAATGCATTTTGAGTGTAGTCAAGACTTAAGACAGGATTTAGATTATTGATTTTATCTTAATTTAAAAAATAGACTTTGTCCATATTTGATAAGCATTTCACATTATTTCCCTTGCTATGAAGAATAACTTTAGTGATGTTGATTATAAATGACATTCAACTCCCTTTCATGTTTGCTTAAATTCTTTTTAAACAGCATCAATATATATCATTTTGTTGAAAGTTTATTGCTCCTTTGAAGTAAATTAAGGTAAAGCTGATAATGGGTGATATAACTATTTGGGGTTATAATGAGAAGTTTAAATTGATGCCTATACTGGGTTAGATCATAGTGTACTGTCTTGTCTTCAGCCCCCAGAAGGTGCTTAGGAAAAGCCTGAACGTGTAGTGATATTACCTCAGAAAACTTTCTCAGCTATTTGAAACCAAGGAGATTCCTGAGACGAAGGTAGTATCTTGGATGGGTTTTTATACAGTCAGCTTTTCCACTGTCACAAGGGATTTGCAAAGTGGAGTAACCACAAGAACAGAGCTACATTACTCAGTGGTGGAAATTTTCATAATAATTAGACAATTATCTGTGTTTGATTTGTTTTTTTAGAACAAAATAGTAATCTCATGTAATGAGAGCAGGGCTGATTTAATCAAGAGCTCACTTACCTGAGGGGGAAATGGATAAAACCTGTCTTGCTGGAGGTAAGTCTGGGGGCAGCACTTCAGTGTTTGTGGGATGGTGTACTAGTGAGGTTCTTTGGTCTGCCATCCCAGGGGAGGTAGGGGACAGAGTGCCACACAATAGCAAATACACGAGGGATATTGATGGCCTAGAAATCATGGAAGCACTTGGGAATGGTCAGGTAGGAATTAGGCCTTCTTCCCCCAAAAACGTGATGGGATCAATAGCCCAACTGAAGTGCATAAACACCAATGCATGCAGATGGGCAACAAACAAGAGGAGCTGTAAACCCTTGTACAGCAGGAGAACTGTGACATAGTCACCATCACAGAAAGATGGTGGGATGAATCACACAACTGGAGACCTGGTTTGGGTGGCTATAAACTCTTCAGAATGGATAGGCCAGGAAGGAGAGGGGTGGAGTGGCCCTGTGTGTTAGGGGGTGTTTTGATTGTCTTGAGCATAATGATGGTGATGATAGGTTTGAATCATTATAGGTGGAATCAGAGGGAAGGCAAACAAGTCAGATATGGTGGGAGTCCGTTATAGACCAACCAGGCAGGATGAAGAGGTAGATTCCACAAGTAGTTTCCATAAATAACTTACAAGGTGAGGTATGGAACTAAGCTTGTCTCAGCTTTATTTGTGCAACGCCTGATGATCAAATCACCACTGTAACTCACTTGTTAGCTTCTCTGCTCCCGTACGTTACCACCGGGAGAGAGAACCTAACACTGCATCATTTTCCTCTCCCTCTGCTCAGTCATCTGCTACCACATAACCAGGACTTCTCTCTTGGGCATAGTATTGTCTCATAGTGTCCCTGAAGGTTATCTCAGCAGATGCCTGTATCTCTTTTATCTAATTCTTCAACAGTTCAGCACTTTCACTGTCCCTGTGTAGGCATTTACAGTGAACTTTTCCATCTCAATCCAGTTAAGGATTCTTCCCAACCACAGTATGTAATCTTCTCAGAAAAGGACAGAAGACACTTGCTTTATCTGCTCACTGGGGCACAATATCACATGTGATAGTGAGCTACCCTACCCTCAGCGATACAGCATATTTACTCTGTGTGATTGCCAGTAGTATTAGCAAATCCCCTCCCTTCATCCAGTCCTGCTTCCACTTCTGTGTTTAGGTTGAGGAGCATGCAGGAAACACGTAATGTGGGAAGTTAAAATTGTGTTAACTTGTACTAAGACATGAAAGAAATTCCCTCTGGACGCCCTGTGCAGCATAATACATCTGCCTCTTGTGTGCAGAAAGTAGCCAAGCTATTGAAATTTTTGGCTTGTTCCATTGTTTTAATTTATACAAATGCATGTTTCAGTTTGGAATTGACTCCGAACAGATTAGCATTTGTGGAGAACCTACCTCCTAAAATAGACAAATCTTTGATAAGGGATGTTATTGTGGTGGGGACAGTGGGAGGGATTCAAAAGCATGCATTTTAAGTATGTTTGGACTGTTACCAAGTCAGAATTGTTATCTGTGCTCTGCCTTGCATTATCTGCATTATCCCCCCAGGATTCTTGAGATACCAATCTTTCTTCATTAAAACAAGAACAGCTACGTGATTGAGATTCCTGCTTGGTTTATCACATTTGGAAAGCTAGCATTCTTTCTACAGTAAGACATGAACTACATTTACACTAGAAAAAATAACGTATGTAAGAAAACAATTTGCAGCTATCACATCATGATACATACATGATTTTGTATGCAATATAGAATGAGATTAAAAACATCTATTTCACATGCATTACTCTATCCATTTATCGAGACAAGTTTGTATTTATTGATGCTTTGACTACTGTATACTGGAAGTTTCTAATGTGAGCATTAGGAGGCATGTGGTGGGTTACTGGACTGGTTAGTTAAAATATGCTAATTTACTTTGCACATTTACTGAGTTATTTCCACTATAGAGGAGTTCACTGATAAGTTTGGAAGGAAGGAATTCAGTTGATGAGTACAAATATAATATGGTTTTATTACTGGTATCATAGCCTCTTTTTTTTTTTTTTTTTTTAACATTACTTTGAGTTTAAGTGCTTTCATATTCTGCTAATAAAGCTGTGCTTTGAGTGTTCTGCTCTAGCAGTTGATTGCAAGTGTAAGGAGGGGCTGTTAGTGCTCTAAAATGAAGCATATACCCATCTCATTTTGGGACACCCCTTTATATTGTTCTCTCATTTGCTTTAATATTATTATTAATGGTGTTACTGTTATTGTTAATAGAATCATAGAATGTTTTGGGTTGGAAAGGACCTTTTGAGGTCATCTAGTTCAACCCCCCTGCAGTGAGCAGGAACATCTTTAACTAGGTCAGGTTGCTCAAAACCCTGCCCAACCTGACCTTGAATGTTTCCAGGGATGGGGCAGTAGCAGTTTATCATTTAGAGAATGCATGGTGTTCTTGCCAAGGGCACATTTTTTTTTGGTGCAGAAGAATTTATTTTGAACAATTAAGTTTTCTTGCCTGACAATACCAACCATTGCTATAAAGTTGTTGAGACGTTATTTAGTCATCCCAGGAAAATGAGGGGAAAAATATGCAAAATCCAGCTCACGCACATTCCTAATTTTAATTCTGTTCTATGTTTTGCTACCTTAATAACTTTGTAAAATCAGAATTCTTTTCAGTCAAGCATGGAATAGAATTTTTCAAAATCTGCCTACTGTGTTATCTTATTTTCACCCCACTTTGTGATTGAGTATGTGGAAGAAGAAAGAAATAGAAAAGCATTTTACAAATAAAACAATTGAAGAAATTTATTTTTTTTATTCTTATTCTTACAAATAACTTACTTTACTCATATTTTTCTCTCTAGTAGAGGAAAATTTCAGTCTAAATGGTGAAGGTTTCAGAAAGATGTGAAGTACCAAGAAGAGTTAGAAGCAGGTTATTTTACTAAAGGTTTGGTTAGCCTTATTGATTAGTCTTAAAAATATTATCTCTGTTCATGATATAATTTTCAGTGTAATTCAATTTATCATGTAAGAATAGAAATATGGATATATTTATTGAAGAGTGATTAAAACTCAAAGAAGGTACAAAGATATGCATTAAAATCAATACTTTCAGAGCTACAATAGCTGAGAGAAGACTTTTTAAATTTTATTTATTTTTTATTTTCTTATGTTTTATTTCCCCCTCCAAATATATTTAAAGAAGATATTCACGTTGAATTTTAGGTGATCTGAAGAGGGCAGCACAGAAACTATTACCAAAATTACTGCAAAATCAAAGCAAAAAAAAAAAAAATCACAAACACTCATGTAGTAATTCCATAATAACAATAAAAAAGTGTATTTTTTTTATATACATATATATGTAATATATAAACACATTTGATAATTCCATAATTCCAAAAACCAGTGGCATGACATTCAGGTTTTTGGAGTTTCTTGTTGCTTCTGTTTCTCAGTTAAGTGGCTGATCCTTGCTTGATGCAACTCACATTGAAATCTAGCTGCTCCATCTTGCTGTAGTGTAGATTTTGTGGGATTACTGGACCTGCTTTTTCACAGAGCTGCAAATTTCAAAATAATCTTGGATTTTTTTAAAAAAAAGTGTCTCTAGTTATGAATGGTCTTTGGAACAGGGAAAAGTGTGAGGAGGAAGGAGCAGGGGAGAGAAGCTGTTATGGGCTTACTGCAGCCCCCCATCCCCCTGCACTGCTGTGGGGAGAGGGAGGAGGAGGAGCTAGAGGAGTGCAGAGTGAGGGGATAAAATTGATCCTGTGAAAGGTGGTAGAGGTAGGGAAGGGGTTTAGATTTGTCTTTGTTTCTTGCTATCCTACTCTCTTTTTAATTGGCAACAAAAAGAATTTATAAGAAAGCAGCTGTGTGGGCATCTGGCATCCAGCCAAGTTGTCTACATCCTAGCATGGTTTTTAAATATACACACACTCCTCTTTCTATGTCATCTTCCCTCTGCTTTCTCCATTAACTCACAGATTAGAGTTAATATTAAATGTGTGTGAATTCAAAGCATGATGATTAACACAGAATACTAATAACCTGGATGAATGGTGCCAGAAATAATCTAGTGCTATTTCTAAGAACATGGCTAGGGAAGAATGTGTTGTTTTAATCCATTTTAAAAATTATGTGGGCATTGTCCTTGAAGATCTGGCAGCGAGACCTATCTTACGTTAGTGATGGCGAGTTCCTTTTCTGCTTAAGGAATTGGTTATGTAGATTCTCAGTCACAGTTAACATGCAGGTCAAAAGGATGTCTCTATCTGGGTTTTAAAAATGAGGACCACTCGGTTTCCTTTGCCACATAGAGCAAGCAAGTTTCACTGATGTGCTTGGTCATTTTTTGTAGGACAGGTTGTATATTGTGAGACTAAAGTATAGGTATTCATCTTTAACATAGACTCAAATCCTAGTCCTGCAGGTAACTTTAGGTAGAGTTTTATTCTCTTCTTGAACATCCCAGGCAGTGTAATAGTTTGTATGCTGGGAAACAATTGAAAATTCAGGGTTAAAGTATACACCACAAAGAGTTATTATGGGAAAGGTGTTTCTGATTCTGTCTGAATTTAGACCTCAAATATCTTCCCTGAGAAGGCAATAGCCTTGCTTGTGTAACAGATTCATTTTAAGCATGTGATTTCCCTCTTCTGACTTTGCAGATTTGTAGAGGTGCTCTCAGAATAGCCTGATCTGAGTTTCAAAACCATTTCACTATTCACAGTAAAGTAAGAGCTATAAATGAATGGACTTTGGTCTAATTCTAAAGTTCTTCAGTACTTCAGACATATCCTAAGGGAGTTTCCTACTGTAAGCTACTGTGCAGAAGCTGTCCCTTTTCTGTAGTGGATATTGAGAACTTTCACAGTTTCTAAACTTTCTTCTGTTCTTCTTAGACAAAAGTCCCTTTGATTTTGGAGTGTTTTACTATAGTAAAGCTCTGGGATTTGAAGCACTGGCTTCAAAGGACTCACTTCACCTGAGGAAGCACAGGAGAATTTCTAAGGAATAATTCTTAGTAATAAAAAAGCTTTTGTTACTTTCTATTTATAATGCTAAACTAGTATCCAACATAAACCACTATTGAAAAGCTAAGAGCTATAAGATACCCATTAGGAGACAACTTGTTAAGAAAGTATAAGTCGATGGGGGAAAGCTGATGATATTTGCAAAAATAAATAAGAGCCTCATGTCTGCATGGAAGTGCCTGATTAACAGTTGCACTGTGTGTCCTGTTGAATGAGCTTTATTTATCATATCTTCATAGCTACCTTAGCTTCTGGGAGAAAAATACCAAAGTACAATATTTCTTTTTCAACATAGTATTCAAAGGGTTTTTAAATCAAGAAAAACAGAAAGGAAGTGACAAAAGATGGAGGAGGAGAACATTATACAACTGGTTTAGAAATAAAATTATTTGATTGGGCTCCCTGTGTGAGATTCTTACTAAAACTTCTACATGTTACTAACATTTAAAAGATACTTTCACAACACTTAGGGGTTCTGAGTCTCAAGATTGAGTGGAGTTTACTACAACAGTCCTATGCCTGCTTAAATACAAGGTTGACAGGAAGGGAAATGTGAGGGGAACAGTTGGAGAGAAATTGTTAAAATATGATGATAATAGTTGTTTCAGTGACCATCTGCTTTTCAGACAAGGAAATCTCACAAAACTCCTTGTCAATGTGGAATGAGGTAAACACCTTTATATGTAACAGGTTTATGGTTTCCCTCTAAGTAGCCATTCTATTGTCTCTGCAAAAATGGCCAATTATGACTCATTTGAATCTGAATGGCTTTCTTTTAGAAACTGTATAGAAATGACCCATCATTTCACATAGCTAATACTAGGTTGCCAGATGTCACTGACCTCCACTATTTAATAACTTGAATGATGTTTAACACATAACCTGGAGGTGAAAAGCTCCATGTGTCATTGACACTACTCCAGGCCATTCGTTTTTGTCAGAGACATTCAAGCTTTTTCACAGCCCCAAATCTCAAATCTTCACAATGATGCTGTAATTTAAAGTTGTATTATGGGCTTCCTTCTTATCACTGCTCCTTCCATTGCAATTGAACATGATGTTCTCTTCAAGACTTTTTCATATTCTGAGCAGATACTCTCCTTAGTCTCTAATGTTCCTGTTTGTCTTATACTTGATTTCTCTATAATTTAAAAGTGCAGCTCCACTCCAGTGATTTTCCTAGTAAATACAGGTTCAAGTTTTCCTGTTTTAATAAGCATCTTTTGCTCTTCATGTTTAACGAGAGTTTTTCTCAGTCTGTTCTTTTTGCTTGTCTCCACAGCTCACAATATAATCTGTGCTGATGACACTCAATTATGTGCCTCTCTACTTTTTATTCTGCTCCATATTCTTTCTTTTTGTGTCTCAGATTATCCTAGTGTTTGTCAAATTAAATTCAATTATTTTAAAGTAAACATAACCTAAATATAAATTACTTTGTTCTTGCCAACTCTTTGAAAATGTGGTGGTGTTTTTTCTTACCATGTTCTATTTTGCCCCATCAGCTTTCTAAATGTCTTATATAACTATGTGCTGCCCTTAATTGGAAAGAATAAAACTCAATCTTGATTTTCTGAAATCACCTTTCTGGTCAATTAATTTTAAGTAGAAGGATGTAGAAAAATCTAATGGTTTTGCATCTTTGCTGTTGAACCATTTATTTCTTCACTGGTTTTTCACTGGACAATCTGCATGAATTGGTGGTTCTTCTATTTCTTCTGTTGTTAGCATTCTGCTTTCTCTCTGCTTTCATCTGTCTAAGATCCTCTTACCTTGATTTGGTCATGCATTTAATGGAGAAAAATATTGTTGAAGGAACTTAAACATATATTTTTATCTCTTTGTTGTCTTGTAACATGCCATTTTTAGGCTAACTTTAACAAATATTTTTATAATTGTAAAGTTACTCTGGTATTTTTTCTAGAATGATAGATGGGTTTTACTCTTAATGGAATCAAGCCTGCCATTACTAGACCTAATGGCTGCTATTTGAATAAATAAGTAAAAAAAATGAAGAGAAATTATGATATTTTTTTTATTCTGTTCCTAATGAGACATTATGTACAAAATTATATACGTACATATAGAAATACAAAGATTTTTTTGTAGACTCGGTTATTCAGTATAACTTAGAATATGTTACAAATTTCATCCTCCGCGATACCTCTCAGTTTCATCTGTTTTTGTGAGCTCCTATCTGGAAGCTATAATACAGCTGTCTTTAACACCCCAGGAGCAAGATATAGTATGCCTCTCAGAAATTATTTCCAGAAGGTTTTTGATTTGCACAGTCTTCTGAAGCGTCATACCTTCTTTGACTGTCCATAGCTGAAAGGTAAGAAGGGTTGATTGCTGGGCTGCTGCTTTAATCTGACATCCCATGCCAGCATGGCTGTCTTGAAAAGCAAGTTAGTATAGGGCAAAGTGGCCCACATTCTGTTGCCACCTTCAGCTTCCCATTTCCACGTTTCTTAGCAATGAGCAGGCGTACAGAAAAATAAACTTCTTGCTTATGCTCAAGGTCTAAACCAACATTGTGTGGCACTCCAGTGCCAGAGGAATATTTTTTTCACTTACTCTGTTAATTAATCTAGGAGGTGGAGGTGTATGAAATCACATTGAAATACTATTCCGGTCCTTGAAATAGAGAATCCTGGCATGTCTCAGCAAACACCTAAAAGTTTAAAACACTATTTAAAAAAAAAAAAATAATAATTTTGCTTTCAAAGGGTCTTGGAACCTACTAAAATCAATCTTATTTGCCAGAAAGCAGGAAACACTTGAAAACTCAGTGTGCTAACACAGATGTTAAATCTTAAAGGATTCACATATAATTTATTCAATACATTAAATTTGCTATATGTAGTATAATTTCAGAATGCACATAAAAAATGTTATGAACTCTCATTCCTACCTGCTGAATGGCTGCCAAGTTTGTTAATGCAAGAACATTTTGTTGTTTTACCCCTTCAGCACAATCCTGCCTTCACTTTTTAAATGTCCATAAAAACTGTAAAAGCCTAAAAACTCTCGATTGGAACATTCAAAACTTTGAAAGTCACAATACAGCAATTCTATTGTGTTGGGTTTTTTTTAATAACTCTCTGGAAGCAGGACTGAAAACCCTAGTTGCAAACATACTTAAGTTTTGCATTGCTAACTTCCAGGTTTGGAATTGCACTTTCCTCTACAAATCTGTGTCTGTTAAATATAAACCAAATGTATGTTTTGTGACATTTAGAAATCTTCACAGAAGACAAAGAGCAGAATGCACAGTTGGATGGATAAGGTGACATTTGTGAAAGTTCAGTCTTGGGCAGTCTTGTGTCATTAAAGTCAGTGGAGTAGCGCAGCTCTGGGGTTTGTGAAAGTCATAGTAACTCTAAATTCCTCTCTAGTGCGCTTAAGTTTTTCCTTTAATATTATCATAGTAATTCTGACTATTTTCAACAACTATTTATTTTTATAGTCACTAAAATAAGCTAATTAAAACTTTGGCCACCTCATGAATTGGCAGAGTATGTATTTCTCACTTTTTTTATATGCTTCAGGCCAGTATATTTGAAATAAAATTGACATCAGTCCCTTGAAGCCCTGTAAAGCTTCATATATTACTTGGTTTAAGTATGAAATTAAGTATCTATCAGGGAATCTCAGTTCTTACTGAATTGCAAACCCTGGAAAATTTGAGCGTGACTTTATGTTTATTTTCATGTATTTCACACTGCTTGCTTTATAAGAAACTGTAATTTTCTAACTGTGGATGAACAGAAAAAACTGATTCTGAACAAATTAAAACACACATAATGTTATTCCAGGGAGAACTGGCTGTTACATGTGGTAATTGGTGGCAAGATATTGCAGTGACTGTAGCCAATTAGTACAGTTGTCCATACATACAGTGCTGGACTTTCTGTATGAGCTGCTGGCCTCTCGCTTCATATGAAAGCCTAACCAGGATGCTTTTAGTCCCCAGAAATCAGCGTTTCCTTTTTGGTGAGACAAAAGGGAAAACTGTGTTCAATGGAAGTCCCATTTTAATATTTTACTTTAGTTTTTCCCCAAAGAGGATGATCACTTGCTGAAGTTCACTGTTGGTCAGGAGCCTATAGGCGAGATAGGCAGCTCCAGTAGCAATGGCTGTAAGGACAAAGGATGGTGACTCTATGGAAAGCACGGAAAACGGTTCCTCTGAAGTACAAAGAGATATAAAACTTTCTTGAGTGGCTTTACGTATTTGCTGGAAGCAAGGATGTTGTGATACCAAAGCATGCCTTAAAATTTCTGGTAGCCATCAGAACCACCACTAACTCTGTGGCTGTCTTCTTTGCGGCTAAATTCTTTCTTTGCATTTATGATCCTGACACTTTCTTTATGGTCTCTTTAAACTCCACTTCTGGACTCCAACATCCATGTTCATAGAAAGCTAATTAGGCAGGCTGGAAGACACCCTTGCTAAGCAAGTTACAGTATTTTGAAGCCATTCCATTGCTGGACTGATGTGAAGAATAAGCCAATATTACTCATGTTTGTTGACATATATTGTTATGGTTATTGCCATAACACTCCAACTCCCCAGAGTATTGTTCAAATATATGAAATAAGAGATGAAATCAAGCAGATAATGAAAAAGAAAGGAAATATTATGTAGTTGTTAATTTTTGGTATTGTGTAATTAAAACATCTTCTTTAATGTTATTTTTGCCAGTATCTAATTAGCAGAGCCATCTGCGTACAAAGTGCTGGACCATCTGTCTGGAAGACTGTTCTGTTCATTTTTTGGTTCTTGACTAATTATCTTCTTTCTCTATGAAATGTAACAGTACATCCTGTTTCTACACTTTAAAGAAGTTCATACATAAAAATGCATATGAATGTGTACCTGTCTATATGTATATGTTATGAGTGTCTGTTGTACTATAGGAACATATTTCTTCCAGATCTGACTGCACCCACTTACATGTGCAGCTTCCACTGTAGGTGAAAGCTACGTATTTTCAGTTGACCTGTAAGTACAAATAATACATGTCCCAACACATTCTAATTGACCAGTCCCTTCTTGATTGTGTCGAGATTTCAAATTTCCTGTCTGCATTTACTGATTAAAGTTGCAATAGTATAAAGGGGATAAATTAAGGTTAATTACTTAGGGATTTTATTTTATTTTA
>JANHGN010026710.1:14044-41818 GCA_024605025.1 Megaceryle maxima | reverse complement strand
CCTGCTCTGGCAGGGGGGTTGGACTCTAAGATCTCCAAGGTCCCTTCCAACCCCTGACACCCTGTGATACCTGTGATAAATATACATAGTAAAAATAAAATAAACCAAAGAGATTAAAAAAATGTATGTTATGCCCTGCTTATTTAAGATTCTAATGGCTGTGTATTAACATCTAAACTTCCAATAAGAATTAAACATATGTGTGTTTAAAATGTTAGCCTGTACAAGAAACATGACTGCACACAGATAACCATATGCAGCCAGGTTGTCCTTGAGCTATCTGTCAAGTTGGTCTTAAACTTAAGTATCAACCTACTTTCCTGCTGAATTGTTTCTAGTGGTTTTATTTTGTTTCAGGTACACTGATATAAAAGTACAAAGTACTTGATAATTTCTTTCTGAGATATTTTTATAGGATTATAGGAATGTATATGGCATAGAAGTCAAAATGAAATAGAGAATAAGACTACACAAAAGATGTCTACCAAAACTACCACCACTCTCTGAACTAAAAAAAACACCTTTGAAGTCCTTTGCATTCACCAGTGCCACTTCTATATCACACATCTCTTTGCACATCAAGCTGAGCTTGACTCCAGAGCTAGAAAAGTGATTCTGAACAATTCAAATGACTAAATGATGCATTCCTTTTTCAATTTGTTTTTTGAGTGGTGATTGTTCAGGACTAATTTTTTAAAATTTGTTTTCTATTATTTTGCATTTGGCTTATGAAGAAAACAACCAATTGTAAAAGCTGTTGTTTCAGTTTTGATTTTGTTCTGTTATGTACTCAACAAAAATGTGATGTGAGATACCTTATTTGCCCTGGTGCATCATGGATTGTTGTGAGCTTGGCATAGAACTTAGGAACATTAAAGAAGAGAATCTTGTGAATCTCAGGAATGTCAGAGTTAAAAAAAAATAACATTATTTTTGAACAGAAAGAGTGGGTGATCAGCGTGCAAGCAATTTGGAAATATCACTATTTCAGGGACTTCTGGAATACACAGAGGAGAGGTTGGATGGGTTATAATGTTAGAACCCACTTATTTTTCCTACACTTAAATTCCATAGCTTGCTGCAAAGGGCAGGATGGAAACAGCACAAAGAAGAAATTACTGTTATATTCTATGAACTTCCCCGAGCACTTCCTACAAGAAAATGGATGAATTGCTGCCTTTTTTTATTATTATTTTTTTTTCCCTGTAATTAAAACAGCCTGCAACAGAGAAACAGTCTAGAAGTGAAATAGTAACTTTAAAAAAAGCTTGTATATGGTTGTGCATTAGCTTCTGTTTGGTTGAAAGAATATTAAGATGACAGGTTTAAGTTCAAGATAATGATGTATTTTTACCCAATGTGAATAAAATCTTAATTCTGAGATGTTTGACACTTACCTTTAAAGGCTCAGGTAAGTGTTTAAAAGCTATATTTTCATGAGAGACTAATGCAGATGTAGTTTTGGGGTTGGTTTTTTTTGAAGAGGTTTGGGTTTTTTTGAGATATTATGAGGCAGAGGGTGTGGGGGGTTTTTTTAACTTTATTGTGTATGAGGAAAGGTACAGATAATAAATTCTGAGAGTTTTCTCAGAGATCTTTAAAGTATTTTGCCCATCTTGCTTTGTAGTCTATTTTGAGCCTGTTCCGTTTAATCAGGATTATATTTCTTGTCTTCCAGGATGAAAGTTCATTTTCATTGCAGGATGAAAGTTCATTTTAAACGAGCAATACATTTAATATAACTGTGGGCCACATAATGAGACTTTTACACCATTACTGTTACATGGATTTACTTACATGATTCCATTTAATATGTGTTAGAATCACATTGCTGTATTTTGACAAGTTTTTTTAATGCTTTACATGAGACTATCTTGTGAAAAAATGCTGGAGAGCATTCAAATGGAAGGTTACAGGAAACTGTTTTCTCCAAGCATAGTTTTGATTTTGTTCATTTTATTAGATAGAGACATTGATTTTTTCAGGAGTAGTGTTTGACTATTTCCTACATACAGTTCTGGCAGATTTTTAGTATTGCAGAAAGAGGCTTTATGTCTGAATAAATAGTAGAAATTGCTGTTGGGTACTAGCTTCCGAAATTAGAGAAATGAACATCATTAAGCTTTCACATATCCTAATGGTGTAAAACACATGTAAAATTATTCCTCAGGGATAAGCATCTCTGTGTTGAGATAATGAAATTTCTTGAGAAACTTCAAATTAACAGAAACATAGCTGCTTTTAATACAACCTATTGTGCAAATTATGAAAATAATACTGACAGATCTGCCTCTAAACATTTCAAGAATTTTATTTGTACTGGTTTCAACATTCTTATGTTACTGACAACTTGTTCTTTCTCCTATTTCCCTCCAACTTCCTCCCTTGGCCTCATCTGCCTTCAAAACCAGCATCTGATCTATTGAAACAACAGTGTATTATTTAAGCCATTTTTAGCTAAACCTTTGAAATATACACTTAGAAGAAATCTTAAATACTAAAGTGCTTTATTGTTATCCGAAGAACTTCTCACAAAGATTGACGGATGTATATGTTGTAGTTAGAAATCTATGTGTATAATGATTGTTAATGCATCAGGTATACTCAAGCCTTGTTCCCCTAAATTTTTATGTGTGGATACACAACCATGGAAAGCGAATCATAATTAGTCTCCTCTACCCTTTTAAGTATCACTGAATATAGTCTTTCTTTTCTGCATGGCAGGAAGAATGCCAGAACTACATTCGAGTGCTTCTTGTTGGAGGCAACCATCTCTTTACATGTGGAACCAATGCGTTCACTCCTATCTGCACCAATCGGACGGTATGAGTTAAATGTTCCATCCCACCAGGTCAAGTCTCTGTTTTGAGCCAGCAGAGCACGCAATGGTTGAGTCCAGACTATTAACATATGGATGGGTGAGCTGATGTATAAAAGGCTAGTGGCAGCTCAAAGAGGAGAGTTAACTGATGATTTCTATTTGCAGTGTTTTCTTCAGCTGTGGGAGAGAGTGTGGCTATGAGCAGCTCAGTTCCTCCCACAGGCCAGTTTTTGTGAACCTTAGGTATTTCTAAGACTTCTGCCACTCTATCAAGTTTGGCTGCAATCAGTTGGTTTAGTTATAAAATATTGCTGGGTAGCTTCATACTGTGCAAGTAGGTGTACTTCTGGAGAAGATGAGAGAATCTGTATTGGTGATTTCTGACAGGCAAGAATGAGAAATCCTGCTTAAGAAAATTTGTCACTCTGTTTCTGAAAAAAAAAAAAAAAGAAGTTGTATTTTATGCGTATCAAAGAGTCCATTAAGCATCAATAGTAGTCATAATAAAAATCACAGTCACTTTTTGGACTAAGATGGCTATTTATTTAGGGAGAGAAGAGGCATTTACAAAGAACAGCTGTAAAAACAAAAAAATCCTTGGTGAATTTATTATTTTTAAACCTATTGCACCTTTATTTTCATATAACATATTAACATCATACTCCGGTTTAAGGCTGAAAGTATTAGGGCTACTAAATTAAAGAGATAGGTCTCTGGAACTGGAAAGCTCCTTATTTAATCTCATTTTTTATGTGAGATTCTTTCCCAGAACACACACAGAAAAAATTTTTTTTGTCTGACCATTTGCTACAATGAATACTCAAGTTGATTCTGGCAATCATATTTTTTCTTTTTCACTCTAACAATCTGTGTAGAGATAATTTTTGAGTCACTTCTAATATGAAACACTTTAGGCATGGTGACTAATGATTTACTTACCTGTTTTACATACGAAAGTGGCAGAAGAGAGATCAGACATTACAGTAAAACTTTCAAGATGAGACAGTTTCAGATTGATGTAAAGGTCAGCTCATTACACTTGCACAATATCAATTCAGATAACTGGTGTTTATGAAAGGATTTTGCTCAGATTGTAGCTTGGCTGAAATGATATTTTTCAGGTATTTTTAATTCCTTTTTCTCACTCTTTTACAGTTGAGTAACTTGACAGAGATACATGATCAAATCAGTGGCATGGCTCGTTGTCCTTACAGTCCTCAGCACAACTCCACTGCTCTTCTCACTTCCAGTGGGGAATTATATGCTGCTACGGCCATGGATTTTCCAGGAAGGGATCCTGCTATTTATCGCAGTCTGGGGGCCCTTCCTCCTCTCCGCACTGCCCAGTACAACTCCAAGTGGCTGAATGGTGAGTGTTGGTGCACCACAAGACTTACATTTTTTAACCCATGTTCTCCATATTCACAGTCTTGAAATTCCATTCTGAGAATTTGAAACTTTTTAGAGTATTGTTTATCTAGTTGTAAAATTATTTTACATAATACTTTTTTTTTAATTTATTTTGCTAGTATAAGTTATGTCAATTACTGTAGTTGCAGTTTGTAGATGTACACTTAAATATTTAAGTCATGTTTACAGGCACAGGGATGAGCTGTACTGTATCACTCAGGTACACTTACATGGCAAAGTTGAGTCAACCAAGAGCAATAGCTTGCCTTGAGCATTCTGTTGCCAAGTTCTTCAAAAACCTAACACAGAGAATACAGCATATAATGGACTGAATTCTGCCTTTCCTTGCAGGTCCCAGCCTTGACAAGCAGAAAGAGTTGTGCTTTCAAGCTTCTTAGTTGGCAGACTAACATATTTGATGCTTATTATAACCGAAGGACAGGGACTAGTCTGCAAAACAGATCATAAAATCGTGTTGTAGCTATGACACTTGTATCATGGCTGTTAAGCACCTGGTGAGAATTTCCAGCTGGGAGAAGCTGTAAACAGATAGGTATTCCTGAGATGTCAGAGGGTCAGATGGCATTTTATATATTACAAAAAAAGAATCAGAATATTCTCAAATTAAACTTACTTAACATGATATGTAAAATTATGTCTATGATAATTTGCCCATGCTTGTCCCAGTAGAAAACAAACACAGACTTTCATAACACATGTTACATGACACAACAGTCACTACTCCCATAGTGCATTTCATGTTACAATGGGATTATTCTCATGCTTGAAATTAATATAAACCCTTTAGCTTCAGAACGTTAGGTCAGATGCAAATGACAGACTTTATTTTTAATATTTCAGTTCTCATATAGTCTGAATGCTGAATTGTGCATATTTGCTTGGTGTATTTTCCTTGTACAATGAAGCCATCAGAGGTAGCTTGGAGAAATTTGTGACCTTCTCTGAAGGTCAGCCAATTTTAGAATATTAATTAACAAAACTAAACCAAACTGCATAGAACATAACAAAATTACAGCAGTGCAAAATAAATGAGAGAGGGAAAATGAACTCATTGTATAGATATCCCTGTTTAGGCACCTTTTGTCCACACAGCCGTGGTATTGGAACTAATTGCAGTGCCACACCTGGGTGCTTCTGTCAAAGGGAAAAAAATTCTTCATATTGAATTTTCAGTTTAACTGAATGTGGTTTATGCCAAAGGGCACACTAAGATTCCCCTCCAGAGTCCTCTAATTAATCAGATTCACTGTATTTACATTTTGTCTATTTAAAGCTTCAGCTGCACCTATGCATTCTCCATTAGAGCACATTCTTCTGCCTCAAAACTGTTTAGAATTAAGTTGCCAGGAAAGTGTGGCTTTTATCTTTGGAGAGGAAGAACGGGATGAGTTTTGTAATTGGAACCAGTTCAAGCAAATACAATAAAAGACTGGAAGCAGCCCCATTACCTACATGACAGAGAGGGAGAATGTCTTCTGGGGTAGCTAAGTTGGGGATTCATTTGCTTGAGTTGGGTATTCATCTGCTTTTATTTCAATTTGTCTGCTTATGTATGACTCAGTGCCAAGAAACTGCATTATTTTTTCAGTGCTTGGATGATAGTGAAGATTTTGCAGCTTTCACTGAGAAAGTAACACAGATAATCCTGCAAGAAAAGTAAGGCATCAGCTGGAATGGAAGCATCCTAGTCAATATTTGTTCAGCAGCTGTAGCTGATGGTTACTGTAATACAGCCTTGTTTTAGGCTGTATATGTGTATGTGAATGTTTCCAACTTATTAAAATAAGTTTTTCTTTCACATCCATGTTCCTTCAGAGGCACAGTGTTTTTTCTCACTTCAATTTTCTGCTCTGAAAATCACATTGGACCAACTCAATCCATCTCTGAGGGTGATGGCAGTACTCTAAAACGCAGCTGACTGTCTTGCTCTGTGAGTTATTACTATGCAATAAAGACACTGTTGATTTTAATGGCTAGCACACTTCTCAGTGTGTTCAGGGGTTTACAATACTGTCAGTCAGCCCATATGCTTAGGCAGTCTTCTCTCAGTGTTCAGTGTAACTTGTAGTGAAGGAACTTGACATGGGAAGCTCTGAATCTTCATGACAGAAGAAACCTTTTCCTAATCTTAATTGTCAGAAGGTCTGTAATCACAGGAACAAAGGCACACAGTGTGGGAGGGGAAAACAGAGCCAATGTGTCATGTGGCTGGGGCAAGATCCCATATTACTATGCTGTGATTTCAGGTTCTGGAAACACAGATCTGTGTGTGTGTGTGTGATATCTAAGTTGATGGCCTGTCTGAGCTTCCCCATTCATTCTAGTTCTGTCTAAGTCCTGTATTTATTATCAGCCTTCTACTGGAGGCTTGGTAGGTCTGGAAGCAGTCCATATCAGCTGAATAGGTAAGTTAGCAATTACTTGCAGCATATGTTACTGAACATCATTCTGATCAGGTGCTTAACCTTAGTGCACTTTCATTTCTGTATTACCATTTTCTTGATGCACTCAACACTCAATTATCTGGGGTGATGAAGAGTTGGGATAGCTTGGTTAAAAGTATGAATTATTCAGGATATGTGTAAAAGTAAGCTTCAAGAATATACTGTGAGTACAACTGAAGAGAAAAAGGAAAGTTCAGTGACCTCATGGTATGTAAACCACAAAGATCTTGAGCAGACATTGATCCAAAAGTGTAGATGGACAGCACAACAACACTGCCAACATAAATCCTGTTGTTGGCTGAAGTTAGTTATTGTGGACCCATCTCAGAGGGTCTCTGAATATGCTTTAGTTTACTCACTAGACAGTCTGTTGACAATATTTGAGATTTTACTCCCTTGAATTCTGTCTCTTTTGACAATTTTTAATAGCAGATAGAACAGTAGGCCAAATGTTACAGATACCTGCCCACATCCTGAAAGTTTTTCCTATACTGGAAAATTTTAGAGTGTAAACAGTCATGTCTTCTTCAGTGATGGAGGAAAAAAAGCATCTGAAGGCAGTTACTGAACTTGGTCTCTTTTAACACAGCAGTAATCTATTCAGGTCTTGATTATCTCTGAATACAACTACCACTTATAATTATTTTACCTGAGAACATCACTCCTCTTCTGCAAAAAGAAATTAATGTTCTTCTTATGATGCTTATTTCTGTCTTCCTGGTACTCTTATACGCAGTGTTAAATGCAGTGAGCAGATTTCTAACCATGGTTATCACCGTGTGGAGACTCTGCTCTTCTCCATGAGGAGATGACAATGAAAGACCAGACTACCTTACTGCTATGACCTGAGCATTCACCATAGTTCAAGAGATCTGTAGGTTGGGTTGCTCACAAAGAATTTATCAGCTGACAGTAAAGAGAGAGGCCCTGAGTTATCCTCATCTTTCTTGCCCATCCTGTTAGTACTCTGTAACTCAGTGACTATTCTCAATCAAGCAGAATGCATTCACCCAGATAAGTTAAACACTGCTACAAACCAGTGCTCATCCCATCCAACAACCCAGCTAACTGCAGGATAGTAAACCTGAAAATGTGAAACAGAGAACCCACCTCTCCCTTTCATGATGTCATGTTTTGGCCTTCTCTTTTCTCATGTAGAGATTAAAGTAATGCTTTAAGTTACTCAAACGAATGTATCTGTGCACAGACAAATGAAGAAGGTAGAAAGGCTGCTTACTAGTAATCTATTCTTCAAGTTGTGTTATTCTGCTACCTACTCCCCTTTGTCTTTCTCTCTGATTCTGTTCAAGTACTTCTGTTCTTGAGAGAAACAATTTGAGGTAATACAGCACGCACTGAGGGTTATCTCTAAAGTGGACAGCTCTTGCATTGATTTCTTCTCCTGATGAAACCAATCAGCAAGACCTTGAGCTGCATCTAACTGCTCAGGTCGGTAAAGGACAGCATGTTGCTAGAACATTTTAAAATTGCCTTTGTAGTATTTAATAAAAAGAACAGTGAGCCTTAGCAGCTTATTTTGGACATAACTAAATGACAGCAAATAAATAAAATCATTCATTAGGAAAAAAACTGCACATTGATTTTCAGCTGGCAAGCTGTTTATTTGAGTGTCTTTAAGTTCTTAGTGTAATATAGACTTTAAATCATAGCCAAAGTTGACTGTAATAATGTGCTTCTAATTAGACTTTGTTAAGTTGATCTGCAAAGTGCAGCAGGGGCAGAATTTGTTATTGTTAGCTCTAGAGGACAGAGGTAAATGAAATAGTTATATTTGTAGTTCACAAGCTGCAATGAGTCCAAATTGGTGAGGAAAAGCCTCCACTGCTTAGAAACTTTTTCTGTAATCCAGTATTTACAGCGAGTAAATTTTTTTTTCTTTCAATTCATCTTCTCAATTCAGTAAATCTGATGCCTCAGAGTGAAAGTTTTCATTAGTCTATAAAGTCTGTTTGCTTCACTTAGCAAATAAAAGGGCAAAACAGATTAAAGAAAAAATTGAAATCCCAATCAATCACTTTCTGTTTCAGCACACAGAGAAACACTGGGACATTTGATTTCATAATATCCCAGATGTCTTTGCTTGGGTCTCCAAGTACCTTGAAATACACTGCTGCAGTTTTCTTTATCCTAGACATACAGTGATAGCTGATATTGGAAAAAGTTAAATAAATACTTTGTTCTAAATATCAAGCCACTTCATCAGTAGACAGACCATAGATGATTAAAATGTAATCTTATATCAGATGTAGCCCCAAAAGAGTTTTCTACAGATTAGAAGCCTTTCCAACTGAGAAGAGTATAGAAATATTTGGATTCTGCTCTGCAGGTAGACATAATATTATAACTTTTTCCTCTTGCTGCCATAAGCATTTGGTTATTAGATACTCTTAAAGTGGTTCTTCTGAGATCACTTTCTTAAAAATCTTTTACTTAATAAAAAATATATTAATCTAGAAAAGGTGCTTTTAGTCTTCACAAGAAACTGTAAGCTGGTTTGGTTAAAAGGGGGTTTAATGGGATGTCTGAACCCATTCCTATTATTGTTTGCTAGCAGATTTTTTACTAGGATATGTGGAAAGAAATTATGACCTCAGAAAAAAAATTAATTCTTTCATTATTGCTTTTAAGGATTAATGGAAATTACTATAGTAATTCAGGGTTATCCTTTCATTTTTTCTGTTTTTTAATGAAAAGTCTGCTACTAATGCAAACTTTTCTTATTATGTAATATTTTATATAACTCAAAACCAGCGTGTTCTTGAATGTGCAATTTGGTCTTTAGCTTTTAGATAAGAGACGTAGCTGAAAATATGCAAAGAGTATGCTACCAGTTGTTGTTATTTTGCATTAAATAATTATTTTCCTTTGGTTGTACCATCCATAAGATTGGTTCTGTTCTTTTATGTGTATCATCCTTTTTGCCAGTATCCTAAAATGGTGGGAAATGCCTTCTGCTTTTGAAACCAAACCTTAGACTTCATCACTGGAGCTGCTACTACAGAAAAAAATTCAGCAATTGTGCTGTGGTTTTCTTTTCTAAGCTGTGCATCTTCTCCCAGGTGGCAATGACAGAGTAGTAGAGCAGTAAGTTGATGAGAGATGGAGGTTCCTCCCTGACTTCTTTTCTCCAGTGCCAGGCTAAGTTATTATAAAGCACCTTCACAGCATTTTCTCACCCATATAAAATAGAATCATAGAAACATTTTAGTTGGAAAAGACCTTTAAAATCATTCAGTCCAACCACTAACTGCCAAGTCCACCACTAAGCCACGTACCTAAACACCACATGTACACATCTTTTAAATACCTCCAGGGATGGTGATTCAACCTTGGGTAGCGTTTTCCAGTGCTTGACAACCCTTTTGGTGAAGAAATTTTTCCTCATGTCTAACCTAAACCTCCTCTGACACAACTTGAAGCCATTTCCTTTTGTCCTTATCTCTTGTTACTTGGGGCAAGAGACTGACACCAGCCTTTCTACAGCCTCCTTTCAGGTAGTTGTAGAGAGCAATAAGGTCTCTCCTGAACCTTCTCTTCTCCAGGTTATACAACCCCAGTTCCCTCAGTTGCTCTTCATTGGACTTCTTCTCTAGACCCTTCATCAACTTCCTTGACCTACTTTGGATACATTTCAGCACCTCAGTGTCCTTCTGGTAGTGATGGGCCCAAAACGGAGCACAGTATTCTAGGTACAGCCTCACCAATGCCAAGTACAGGGGGATGATCACTTCCCTATTCCTAATGGTCACCCTATTTCTGATGGAAGCCATGATGCTGTTGGCCTTCTTAGCCACCTCCACCCCCAGGTCCTTTTTCACTAGGCAGCTTCCCAGCGGCCACTCTTCCCAAAAACTGCAGCACTGCATGGGATTGTTGTGACCCAAGTGCAGGACCCAGATTATAAAGACAGGCTGCACTTCCCATGAAGATGTGAGATTTTTTCTGCTTACCTACCCTAGCTAAAATAGCAAGGTCCACCTTCTGTTTATGAAAAGACTAGGAGGCTACTGAGGACAGAGCCTGCTCATCTGTATCTTATCTAACCTGCTCATGTCAAGTGCCAATTGGAAAGGCTAAATGCAGAAGGAAGAAAGGCACCCTTGCAATCACATCTTCTGTGCCCTGCTGCGGAGAGGTGTGACAGGAGCATCAGCCTCATTAATGCTGCAGAAAACTACAATACACAGTGAGGCAGAGAAAATTAAATGAATTAGAACTGAAGTACATCTCAACTATGGGAAGGTAGAAAAAAGAATTAATTTTGAAAAACATGAACACATGAAGAACAGTAATCATGAAACAGGAGGCTAGAAATATTGAACGCAGAGGTAGAATTTTAGTAGCAGGCATAAAAAGCGTTAAGGTGAAAGAGCAAGGGAATGATTATGAAAGTGAACTTTCAGTTCTGTTCTGTTCTGAAAAAAACAAACAAAACAAAATTGGGGAAAAAAAAAAAAAAAGGAAAAAGGGAAAGAGGACCAAGTCTGCATGCAAGCCTGCTTTTCATTGTTTCCCTCCCTGCAAAATTAGATCAGAGAAAAAAAAAAAAAAAAAAAAAAAAGGCAGTCCAAATGTTGGACATAAATGGGTAATCCATCCTAATAGGGTTTTCTTTTCTTACCATACATGCTGGGTGGTAAAATCTGCTTAAATAAAGCTAGTTGTTTTTTGGGTTTTTTTTTTTTTTTGTTCCCATGTATGTGAAATTCTGGATTCAGAGTTTTAAGTAACCATCCAAACTTCTGCATCTTTTGGTAGATCTCTGTAGCCCAAACCTCTAGAGGTTCTGAGTGAATCATGGTGGTCCTCTATACTTTTGATCCTTATACCTCCCACAATATACTGCTATGCAAAGTGTCTATCTGGTGAATATAGGTGACACAAAATTCACTGAACTCCATATGGGACTCTCAAGGACTTGAGTAGATATTAGATTAGAGCAGAGAAAGGTTTCTGTAACTAAGTTTGTCACTGGCAAATTTGCATCAACAAAATGATGTAATAATTGCAAAATATTATGCCATGTAAGAACACTTTACTTGGAAAATGGAGATTTAGTTGAAATAGACAACGGACAATAAACCAAGATATTTTGTAATACCATATCTGAAAACTATTTTTCAGAAAATAAATAGTTGTATTTCAGAATTTGTTAGAGTGCATCAGTAAAATGTAATGTGTAACGAGTTCATCCACTTTTGTGATTATGCTGAATTGTATTATAAAATCTATCAGCAAAATAAGAGAATATTGGAAAAAAATGTCTGGCATACACAGTTTTAGTGTATTTTGCAGTCCTTGCTCTTCTATACCCATAAAATATTCAATTCAGCAAAAGGAAAATACTATAAAAGAAATCATGGAGAACTAAGGTATTGCAGAAGAAACAGTAGTCAAAATAGACTGGTAGCCAGCTTTGCTATGACAGACTAGCATTTTAAGCATGTGTCCTAGATAATTACAAAATACAGAGGAAAAATAGCTATTAATAAGCGATTTCCACCAGTTTTATGTCAGGACTTAATAAATCAGCTCCTGAAGATGAATATAACATGATGACTACAAGCTATATATTACTTCTAAGATGTTTAATGTTGTAGAGATATTTTACTCTTAGGATTAAGATTTGTCCTTAGACATTCATGAGCAGTGATGCATTGGTCAGCCCAATGCAAGATCTGTACCGTTTTCAAACAGTTGCAGAGGACAACACTAAATGAATATACTTAATGAATATAACATGTATGGCAGAATGATAATAGAAAATGGATTTCATTAATTATAACAGTAAGGTGGAAGAAAATCAGGTAGACTGGTACAGTTGGAACCTAAATTATTTCCATTATTTTAAGTTTCCATTTTGGAGAGCATTTCTTGCTTGAGATTGAACCTTATTAAAAAAACCTCAAAGGTATGTTCCTAGAATTTAATGCCATCAAGTATTTGGCCGAGTACAAATATTTGGAAGAAATGGGTCTTTAGAGGCTAGCAGTATGAGGGTGTGATTCATTGATGTAATGAGGTCAATGAACAAGCTCCAGACAGATGTTGTTCATCATTAGACCAGTATCTAGACTTCTAAAATTTTTAGTATCTTATACATACATATGTCTATGTGTGTGTCTTATTTGATGTATATATATAATCTGATCTATGTCTAGATCTTTCAAACTTCTAATTTTCGCTTTCTTCACATTTCTGATTTCACTTTTGACTAGACTTCTGTATGAATTGCACTTGACATGTGAGTGGTTGTTTCTCAGAGGGACAGTCAGTGGAAATCACAGCTCCTTCTTGCTCAGAGGAGGCTTTAGAATTTATAATCCTTAAGGTTAATTGCTTTTACCTCCAGAAAGAAAGACAGATATTTCCCTGGCATTTGGTTCACTCGGGGAACAGTAACATCAACTAACTAGGTAAATTAAGTCATATTAGTATACTTCAGAGGATGTGAAGTTTTAAAGAGCACAAGCCAACTTTCTTGTTCCAAAGCTCAGGAAGCGAGAAGAAGCCAGGACTGCCTCAGATTCTCTCAGAGCTGTCTCAGGCTCCCGTCTTCCATTGCTCTTCCAAGTAAAAGTGTTTGTATGGTTCCTCTCCTCCTTTTACCCACTCAGAGTACATCCCTACCACTAAATAAAAGTAAAGAAAATAGGAAGTAAGTTTAAGCACGGCACCCTTCATCATCTGTGTTGCTTAATTGTTGGCTCACTTCCCAGACCTGTTGGACCACTTCAGCTATTGCTTTCCCAGTGAAAACCTGAGACTCAGGGCAAAGTTTGATTTATACACCGTTAGCGTGAGCCAGTACAGGTGGGGCTGCACTATTTGGCTCCTTCTGCCCTCTAGAGTGCCCCATCCCATTCCCAGTCCCATTTCAGTCCTGAATCCCCCAGTCTGTCCTTACACTGCCTCCCAGGGCATGCAGCACACCCTTGCTTTCCTGCTACAATTGCCATTCTCTGTGCTGCAGCGTCAGCGTGTGCTGCGTGGCAGAGCTGCAGCCCAGAGCACAGCTGCAGGAGCAGTTGACACTGTCAGGAAGTATCAGCGTGAGGCCAGTCTGGCAGGATGTGTGGACTTGGTCTTTAGTCTGAGTTTCCTGGGGTGGAAAGGAAGAATAATCTAAAGGGAAGCATTGTCTTTTCCTAGTAAGTGCCTTCACATTAAGAACAGAGACCATAGTCCCTGGAACATTAGGTTTGTTTCCAACCTTTAGAAAACAAATTATTTCTGATTAAAGCACTATCTTGACTTGCTACAGTTCAGTCATCTATTTTGCAATATCTTAGAAGAGTCTGTGGGGAATTGTCCTTGTAGGACAGTTATGCTGCTTTATAAAGGAAGCCGTAGAGGCTCCCAGGCTTTGTGCTGAGTAAGCAAATTTCAGAAATAGCATGCTACAGTGTGTTTGCCCAGAGGCAGCACTAGCTAGCCAGCCACCTACTGCTTCCAGTGAATGGGCTTGTGTATCTGTGCAGCACTTCTTCATGTTGTATGATGGAAGATCTTTATTGTGTCACACTGACAAACCTATTTTCTTGCTTTCCTGATTCCATTGGTTCTGTTTAATTTGGAAAACTCTAGTCAGCCTGACACATCCATAAGCTGAATATATAAAAAACTTATATACAATACTCGTGACATTATTACTGGATGACATTCTCATGTTGTTCCATACTAGCTGTATCCTGTCACATACCAGAATCTCTGCACTTGTTCTGGTGATGTAGTAATTCACAAATGAGATGCATTTACCCTTCTAGAACTATTTGCAAGTTCAGCAGGAACTGAGAGAATCACTTCACTTCCTGCATTAAAAACTGGTATAGGAAGGCCTCCATATCAACAAATAGCAGTTCACAGCACAGTATTTGAAAGCATATTAACTTATTTTCTGGAGTTGGGAATCTCCTTTTACCTCTGAAGCTCTGAAGTGATTCATTTCACTTTTCCCAAAAATGAAATTAAATAAATAAAGTCTAACATGATAATCCTTCCATATCCACAGAATTCCCCAAGGTAGCTCTAAGATTATTACATTTCATGCAAAAAAAAACAGTTTTCACAAGTTTCAACTGTAGGTCACATTTTCCTCAGTTCATAATTAATAAAATATATGCATAGGTGTTTGCAGATGTATATATTGTTTTGTCCTGGTTAGAGTTAGAGCAGAATTCTGTTCAGTGATTTTACTTTTCAGCTCAGTCTCTCCGAACTAACTGCACTTTCTGAAGTTAACAGCAGATTTTGGCAGACAGTGTCTTCTACTAGAAGTGATAATGCTCCATGTTTAGGATTATTAGCAATGATTGATATGCAGACCAAGGTCACTGCTAAGTCTTGTGTACCACATTGGGGTGCAGAAGGCAAAAGGCTGCACCTGCGGGGAGGGACAGGACAGGAGACCCTAAATTGACCAGCAAAGTATTCCATCCCATATATGTCATATTCAGTATAAAAGTGAGAGATCATGAGGGTCAAGCTAAGAGTTACACTCTTAGTTGCTCAGTTACATGCCAGTCTGGAATATTGGCATGGTGGCAATGCAGAAACAGAGTTAACACAACAGACAAAGCAATTACATTATAAGAATGCCCATATGTGGAGAAGAAAAACTCAGTGACGCTTTTGATGGTAGAATAGAGTGAGCTGAGTCAGGGCTACCCAGCACACTCACATGTGAATACACAGAGCAGAGATTCTGTCCTAGCCATGTTCACTTAGTTCGTAATCCTGTCTGGACATGAGCTGGCCTGCTCAGATGCCATGGGGCAATTCCCTGCAAGGGTAATAAAAGGTGTGCTTTTAATAAATCTAATGCTCGAAGATAAATCCAACTTCCGCATTAACATCAGTGCACGTATCAGAAGATGGCTTAAATAATCTTTTCTTCTATTATTTTCAGAACCAAATTTTGTGTCATCTTATGACATTGGGAATTTTACCTACTTCTTCTTTCGGGAGAATGCAGTGGAGCATGACTGTGGGAAAACAGTCTTCTCTCGTGCTGCTCGAGTATGCAAAAATGATATTGGAGGCAAGTTCGTGTTGGAGGATACCTGGACTACCTTCATGAAAGCTCGTCTGAACTGCTCTCGCCCTGGAGAAATTCCATTTTACTATAATGAACTACAGAGCACTTTCTTCCTGCCAGAATTGGACTTGATCTATGGGATTTTTACCACTAATGTGTAAGTACATTCCACGATATATTTTATTTTCTTGATATTTGTCACAGTAAAACGTAAAGCTTCTGAGCTGCTCTCTTCTGCATATGCCAGATAAACATCATAAATTCAAACTGCTGTTTTGTCCAATCCACTGTCCTCTTGTGAATAAGTGTCAGTTCCAAACGCTTCCCACATCAGTTGTTGAAGGCGTGTGAAGGATGGAAGAATTCTTAGTATTTCCTTACAGCAGGGAATCAGTTGTTTTTAAGACTATTCAGTCATCTTTTTCATCCATTCTTATAGATATTTTTTTTTTTTTATTTTGCACACTGCTGTAGTACAGAAATACAATGTGTATTTATGAAATAAATATTTTGTAATTGTAGTGTGGTATGATCGTGAAGTTGAGATGAGGTATTATGACCATGTCAGGAAGAGCTCCCCTTACCCAAAGGAGTGCAAGTGGTGCTCTTATGTATTTTACTTTAATCCTAACATATGTGAGTTTGACAATGAAACCAATAACTTAATCTGATTTTAACTGAACCTGTTGTGTTAGCAAGGTAAATTTTAAAAATGTACATTTTGGTCTTAAAAATAGAATTCTTTTAATAAAAGCTCCCTATACTCTGATCTTAATAGCAAGAGTTGCTTAACTCTTAAAAAGAAAAAAAAAAAAAAAAAAAAAAAGACATTAAGCTCAGAAATGTCCTTTGTTACTTTAAAAATGGTAACTTGAGTTCATATGGAGAGCAGCCTAAGTGTCATGGCTGTGCAGCCCAGTGCTTGGACCACTGGAAGAAAGTTTCAGATTTTGGTTTCTGATTCTCTTACTTGCCTGCAGTGTCTTGCCGTGTACGTCAGTTTTGCCTAGAATTTTAGAAGTTACTTGGGTAAGTAAAATGTAGATCAATGCCCCTTACTACTGCCACAAACACTTGCATATCTACCATCTATAAATATCTATTAACCAGGTGGAAACAGTCACCAATTAATGCCAACAAATTATAATCCCCAAGTATTTTAGATGGTGAGCATGTATTTGAGTTTAAGATAGTTTTCATGATTTTGGTACAGTCCTTTATTAACACATCTAGGGCCAGCAGCTCAGGCTGTGAGCGTGACTAGTGAGGGGCTGCTTGCATCAGGCTGTGACAATTCCTGACTTGTGATATCAGATGATGTGCTTAACCCTGTCCCTGCAATGGAGTAATGTAGTGAATCTGAATGCTGCTTTTTAAAAGAGAATAGTAGAGACTGTGGGACAACTGGTGATGAGAAAATTTTATGTCGCTTTCATCAGTAATTTTAATTTCATTGGTCTGTTTTACTAGCTAGTTTGAATTTTAGAAGGCAGGTGTTTCTCAGATGGCATGTTTATACACTGTTCAACACAATCTTTCATGACAAGTCAAAATAACCTTGACAAGCTTCTGCCACAGAAGGCCTGACCAGAGGAATTCTGCTGCAGAAAATCCACAGGGCTTTTAGCCACGGAAGGGGAGCAATGCTTTTCTCTCAGAAGAGCTATCCTGACAGTATGGGGAATGATGGATTTTCCTGTGCTACAAATTCCACAGTTTCTGAGGTTGAGTAAGGATATCAGGGTTGCCATCAGCATACTCTGGCTCTTCTGAAAATGGACTTGCTAATTTAAGTCCACATTTTGCCACTTGAAAGTAGACAGTACTTGAAACCTTGGTGCTAATCCCTTCTTCCTATGGCTCAGTATTCTGCTTTGCCCAACAGAGATGGACTATTCGAGAATGTTAATTACAACTGTTTGGGAGTGGGGTTTTTTGATCGCTCCATTTAAATTAGGTTTGTTCATGTCATCATATATTGTAACTGAATTTCTGGAGGTTGTTGAAACGTTGCTGAGTTAGAATTGCTTCCCCACGCTGAATACCTGTTCACAGATATCTACATAATCCATATGATCCACCTTTCATGCCTGAAACCTGATGGTGGAAAAGCACAAAGATTTCCCATGAGGGCTTAACAACATATTCCTGTCTGTTGGGATAGTAGCATCAGAAATTACTGAAACACATTCAACATTCTTTAGTCTCAATATCTTCAGAATTGCAGTGATTTTACTGTACCCAAATGCTTTTTTAAATAAACTATGAATATAATTCAATATACTTGTGGGGAAAAAAAATGAATGCATTTCTGTGAAAAAAAAGGTTGAGTAATAGCAAAACCTGCTCTCTTTATGTGTTGTTGACTATTAAGTCTGCTATAGTCACTGTTTCATAATGAAACTTATTTGGTTTTTCAGACTATCTGAAAACCTATAAGCAGAATTCTAACGTCCTTTAAGGACTTCAAGAAATTTAAGAAGACATTGGTATGGTTAATAATATTAGTGAGCTGCATTTAGTCATAGTTTACATAGGCAATGAATTATCAAATCCAGTGATAATTGATTCTGCAGAAATTGTTAGCATGAAACTTCAAGTTTTGGGGTTTCTTTGAAACAAGAGTGACAAGCATAAGAAAGCAAATTGCTCTTTGGTTCTAATATTAAATCTGTGTCATAACTCTTTCAGTTGTTGCTAGATTTGATCCCCTGGGGTTATTTTTCCTTTCCATCATTTTAGAATTTCCATAGTAGGCTTTCTTAAGCCTTGTGTAAATTAGAGCCTAAGTTTAAAAAAGTGAAAAAAAGGAAAAAAAGAATGCTGTGTGGATCATTTGTCAGCAGTCTTACCTGCAGTGGAAAATTTGTGCAACTACCACCTTCATTATCTATCCCTTTATCTATAATTTTGGAAAAGGACAATGCAGTTTTCTGTAGTCACTCTCATAGCTTTCATAGGTACTGGACTATATTCTTTACAAGGTTCAGAATTACTTTATTGTCATGTATATCATATTTTCAAGCTGGAAATCGTATATTTTGCTTGTCTGCTGTTTATTTCTGCTTATTCCTCTAACAGGATATCTTTGAAGTATTGAGTCCAAGTTGTTTTCTTTTGGTGGGTTTATTTCTAGAACTTGCATTCTTATGGCTGTATGACATCTCTTGCAAGACAGGATTTTTGCAGAGGTGTCTTACCCAGAGGTTCTATAGGGTCTAGAGACCTACCATATATTGAAAATCCTTACTGCTGTCTTGCTACCATTGGTTGTACAGAAGAAACATTAATGTGCTCTGAAAATAATTTCATCCTGAACTTTATAACTAGAAGAAAGGTTTCCCTAATGCATGTGATTATGTCTGGAAGTATAGCCTTGTGGTTTTAGAGCAGCAGCAGGAGGTAGGAAGTTCTGAGTTTCTTGCACACCAGCTACTTAGAAAGGCTGACAAAAAAAAGTTAAAATCCAGTATCTATGCCTAAAGCAGCACATCATATATCATTATCTTGATATATCACTATCATTTCCTGGATGATCATATTGGCTTTGTTAATTGCTTGAAGGATTGGAGAGTTACTGCTTTTTTATTTATTTTTCAGCAAATTAATTTCTTAATGTTGTTTCTTAGGTTAATGTTTATATTTCTTTTGCAGGAACAGCATAGCAGCCTCAGCAGTTTGTGTTTTCAACCTGAGTGCCATAACTCAGGCCTTTAATGGACCCTTCAAATACCAGGAAAACTCTCGCTCTGCTTGGCTTCCCTATCCCAATCCTAACCCTAATTTTCAGGTACAGATATGGGGGAGAAGGACAATAGTTTACATGAGGTTTTTTCAAAGTTCTGCATGGTTAATAGTTAATAAAACCAGTTTTGCAGTATGTTATATAGTCTAAAACCTTAAAAAATCACACACACACAAAAAAAAAAAAAAAAAAAAAAAGGAAAAAAAAAAAACCAGAGGGCTTAAGAGGCCCTCTTATTTCAACATACTTAATTTTAATTTTATCTTTCCACAGAATAGTTTGGGTTGAAAAGCAGATGTGCTTTGGAGGTTAGGAGAAAGAAGGCTTCAACCTTCTGTCAAAATGAAACACTATAGTTATCTGTCAAGTTAATGTTAACTCCTGGCTGAAGTATGATCAAACTGTTTTTTACATTGTATTTGTTCTATCAGAACCTGGAAAGGAAATGTCGTGTGACAGAAAAGAGGACTGGGGAGGGGGGCAAAGGGGGAGTGGTGGGGAGTTGGTATGTTTTCCTATGCAAGGTGGTCTACACTCCCTGAAGAGTCTGATTAAAAGAATTTGTGATGTGGTGTGCCCCTCATTTGAACTTATCAGCCTCAGAGAGTCTAATAATCTGCAGTTGGCTGGCAGCAATACAACTAATTAGTCCAAGGTGGGTCACTCAGTGGCACTTTCTACAAAAAGAAAAGGGTATTTCAGGTAAGCACATGTACAGTGTTTTCTTATGCATAGTAACCACTCCTCCTAGAACAATTTTAGTGAGTGTGATTCTAGCAAGGGAAACAGAAGTGAAAACAGCATTAATTTAGTTATTAACAAGAATAACTTTTCACCAAGATACTGTAGTGTATTCACCTTTATCCACCTTTCACCCTCCCTTAATCTCAGTGCAATTTCATGAGTTCAGTGCTGCTTCTGTAACAGTCTTCCCCATCTTCTTGTAAGAGATCTTTGCAAGCATGAAACAGAATGACCCATTGGGAATTGTAGGTAGTTTTAATTACTTCCTGATTATGCAAATAAGGAAAATCAGGCACTGAACTTGAACTGAATTACAGGCCAGAGCCATATTACCTTTCCTAAATAGTGTATTTGGCATTCGCCCCAAGTGACAAGCCACCATTTACGTAAGCTATATTGCAGAAGAGGGCTGTAATTATATATATAGTTTTTTACATATTGTAGAAATACTTGTCAAAATAGTGATAGTAAAATGCTCTAATTAAGGCCACATTTTTTTGAAGATAAAAGCCTGAAGAAAAACTTGTGCGTAAAAATCTTACCTTCTTTCTGACTAGGTGAGCAAGTCCAATAGAAGTTATTAATGTCTCCCTACAAATCTTGTATTAATGTGTTAATAATTATTGTGAGAGCACCCCATACAGTATAGTACAAAGTACTGTACATACAAAGATGACAGCCTGGTGGCTGTGTAAAATCAATTTAAGACTCTACTGTGCTGTCAGTGCTTATCTCTAAGTCTCAGTCAAGACTGAGGTGTTGAAGAAATGTTTCGCTTGGATGGTCTGAAAGTTTTTAATATGGCTGGTACTTCATCCAGTTTACAAGAATAGTGGCAGCAAGTTGTATCATATCTCATTGAGCAGCAGCTTTGCAGGCCAGTCCTAAGGTTAAAAGTTGTAACATAGCCTTTTACAACAGAAGCCAACTGACATTAACTGATCTCTAGGTATCATTAGTGATGTTAAACTTCCGCTCTTTTGCTGATGCTATCTTTTATTCTGCTCCTTTTCTTTTTTTTTCTTTTTTTCTTTTTTTTTCTTTTTTTCTTTTTTTGTTTTGTTAGATTTCTGGCTTCATATCTGCAGCAGTGATGTATACCAGAAGCTACTCTAATGCTTACAGCTGGGTGTAACCATTTATTGTGAATTGATGGTTCTTTAGAGTACATACTTCACGTAGATGGGATATATTCATTGGCAGAGTCACTGGTTTCCTTCTCAGAAAGAAGGATTTCTCTTTTGTAGAGCCCATATGATAAAATATCAGAAGTTCTCTTCTTGTAGTCTCAGAAGAATAAGATTTATCCTCAGAGTATTCACCTACTCAACAGTAACAGTCAGAAATATGTGGTTTGAAGGAAGACTACTGCTATGTAGTGATAATTACATCAGGCATTGTAGTTCCAAGACTGGATTACGTTAATAAAATGTTTTCCAGATTAGAGTACTATTGGAGTCTCAGTTTCGAAGAACACTTTTTCTCTAGAGATTGTTGCTTTTCGCTTTATACAGGACAATTTCCATCCTAAGACCAAGGACCATATGTATTTTAGAGTACTATGAGTGTTCCAGCTGGACTCTTGTTGTTTCATAGATTCAGAAAAATTCTTCTTTGGCATGGTTTATATTTTTTCACTAGCCTGACTTTCAGGGTTCTCACAGATCAAGTAACTGTTTCCTTCCTGTTGCTTAACTGTCTTTCCTCATCATATGATATCTCATAATTAAATTATCTATTTGAATTTTTCTTAAACTTTCTGGATTTGGAACTATCGCTTAATTTCAGATTGAAAGCATGACAATAATGAAAAAATAACTGGTCTGCACACTATTATTTTGTTCATGCTGTAATTCATGGCATAATTCATGACATTGTACAGTAGAACAAAATAAAAGTCTGATTTAGGTATGTCTTTTACATAAATGTTGTGCAGTACTGCTTTACTTCTCTAATGCAATTATGCTTGAGTAAACATACAGATATTTACATATTCACATGTGCTAAGCAGCTTTCTCTTTTGTGTCCTCAGTTAGCTGAAAGCATAAATACAAAGATGCTAAAATTAACTGCCACTTATTTTACTTTATTTGTGGTTGAGATTTGTGCGTGCAATTAGTGACTGCTTTCTTGTAAGGAAAGAGCACAGTTTTCAGATACAAAATATGCTCAGTTCCAAAATAAAAATGCCTTTGCCATGGGTAACACTTTCTAGTTAGAGCCACGCACTGTCTATTCTTGGCTAGTAAACACAGGATCTGAAGAAAGCTGCTAGAACTGTGCGTAGTGCTTTCACCTGGGATTTCAGTCAGACCCTGGCTGTGGTAGGACATGAGATTTCCTTTGAAAATTTGTTACATCTTCAGTACCGTGTCTCTGTAAATTATAAAGAAGACTATTCAGAAAATTGTATGTTTTGTTGGATGGTAGTTTTTCTCCTTCCTGCCCTATGAACGTATTATCTAGCAAAACATTACTATAGCCTACTTTTAGTTGTCTGGTGCCCTTCCATGTTTAGAGTTAGGAAACCTCCATAGTGCTGCCTCAGGTAGGCAGAGCTTCCTCAAGCACTCTGTGGATGGTGTGGTCTGCACCAAAATGGGACATGAAGGTGGAACTCCAGTGTCACTACAAGATAAACTCTTGTTTTTTAATTTCTTGTGCTGTAAATTGGAGAATAAATCTGCTGTTATCATTGGTTCATATAGTAATGCTACTTTTCTGTGTTTACAGTGTGGCACCATGGACCAGGGTTTGTATGTAAATCTGACTGAGAGAAACCTTCAAGATGCTCAAAAATTCTTCTTGATGCATGAGGTCGTGCAGCCAGTTATTCCAATTCCTTACTTTATGGAAGACAACAGCCGATTTTCCCATGTGGTTGTGGATGTTGTGCAGGGCAAGGACATGCTTTTTCATATCATCTATCTTGCCACAGGTATGAACTCTGTGATAACTGCAAAGGTCTATGAGTTTTAATTGTCTGTGAATCAGTTATGAAGTACATACACTGCACCTTTTCCTCTTTGACAGCATTAACCTTCTACCTTCCCTGAGTAGATGAATTCAGCAGTTTGCAATGTCTTTGTTTATATTATATTGTGCACTCAAATTCTGGCAACCATTTCCTGTTCTCCATTGAATGTATGAAGCCCCCATGCTCTTGAGGGAGTAAATGGTTGGAACTTCTACAAACAGGACTTCACAAATTTCTGTGCCTTTTATTCTTTTAATGTACATCAGTGTAAAATCTCACCCAAGATATGATGGTTTAGAATCCTCTGAGTGAGATATAAGTTTACAAATAGCAAATACAATTACTGCTATTGCACTTCCTGATGGACTAGCTCACAAATATTTTATTACCTTTCCTTTTAGTCTCATTTTCAAGTCACTCATTATGCAATTGAAAACCCTGCCTCATCTGCCCATTTATGTTGTGTGCCTAGCAACTCAAGAAAAATACTCTTCCACCTAAAATTACCTTGGTTTGAAATATTGCTTTCTTGGTTTAAAATTTTAAGCTTAAAAATGGTGAGGGTGTCAGAGAACTGTTTTTGCAGAATGAGTATTTCCTAAGCTGAGACTGAAATACTAAATCGGAGTAACATGTTTAGAGCCTCATGACAAAACTTAGGGTAGCTCTCAAATTATGCACATTAGTAGGGGATAGCTCATCAAAGCAGTGGTTCGTTTAATGTGCATAGTTTGTCTCACAGTAAGTAGGCACAAAATATGGAAATTTAGGGAAAGAATCCCCAACACAAGGAAATAAATTAATCTTAATCCTAATTATCTGATCTTGTAATTAAGTAAATATCAAACTTGTAACTGATTCAGTAGAAACTGGATCAATCCTTTTAATTACAAAATTATTATTTACTAATGAAAATTGTATATTTATAGCTTATAATTTATCAAGAGCCCGAGAAAAATATACATTATGGTTCAATATCTGATTTACTTTTCCCTTGAAATCATGATACTATTTTTCAGGGAAGATTGCTTCTTTTGAGTATGAAGAAATTTTACATTGAATTGCTGCATTTGTGTGAGACTCTGTTTCTTGGCATGTTATCCTTGTAGCTTTATCATTGAGCTTCTTGAAATATAGGCAGTAATATAAAAAATTTTAATAGGTTAAAAGTGTGCTTGGATTTGACCAGTTGTAGACAAAAAAACCCACTGGTTGATAAATCATAACATTTTAAGTGAAATCAGGGCAATACTATACACTGTCGGTATTGTAGAGGTCTCCTGACAGAAACTGAATTACAGAAACATGTACTGAATTGCTTTTATATGAAGAGAGACTGTCACTGCATTGTGGGATATTTACATTATAATGGCAGCACTGAGAATGATGTCATTTGTCGTTATTCTGATTGTCTTCAGTTATCAGTTTCCCTTACTGTGTTACTTTTTATGTTTGATTCAGTAAGTGAAAATCTAAAGCTTTATGTTTCATATTTCATTAATATAATATAAAGTGTAAGAAACTATATTGTAAAATAAGCCTGGGTAACATTATTGTGTTCTTGAGGTTTTCTTAACATAAACAATTCTATTTCACTTTCATTTCACTGAATCACAGTAGATTTTGTTAACATTCCTTCTGCCTCACTGCCCTCCAACTGAGTGTATGTACTAAGCTTTCTTTTCCAAGAAATATTATTATTCACTTATTCATTTACCTTTTTTGGTAGATTTTGAAATTACCACACTGTTTATATGTAAATACCATATCTACAATATGTAAGTGTAGTTTAAACATCCCAACACATACTAAATTATGAAGTATAATTTACTTAAAATGTTAGGATTTAAGGAGAAAGGCAGTATTTTACTTTCTTGTGGTACAGGTCATAATTTTAATTTCATGATTTTGGTAATGATGCAGCATCTTAGTTCTCCTTAGTCCTGTCTTTGCTTGTGTAGAAGCTGTGGAGCAGTTAGCATTTAATTTGCATCTTAAACTGCATGTGGTAAAAGATTACTGGGAAAAAAATCCACTGCTCTGTAAACAACAGAAACTGAAAGGCAGCAACTTAGCTTTGAAAATAAACAATAAGTTTTGGAAGCAAACCAAATTAAATAGTTTTGCATTCCTCATGTCCAGCTCCCATGTGCAATGTCATCTACCCCAAGCTCTTAAAACCATAAAGCATGTGTATGTTTGGGAGAGGTGGAAAATTTGGTTTACAGTTACTACCAGACTGAGAAACATTGTAATTGTTGTCTCTTTCTGATTTAATTTGTGTTATTAAAAGTGATGGCAAATGAAATTTGGAGTTAAATTTTTGACACAATGTTCCATCTTCAAAAAAAGCTAAAGAAATAATGGGTAGCAATGGGTACCCATTGGTTGCACAGTCTCAGGGACTGAACACAGATTGGTCACACACAGGAGCACACTCCTTTGGAGCACACTTCTGTGTGTGCATGGTAGAGAAGGTGATTGGGAATATACAGCATGGATTTCCAATGGTCAAATCACACCTGTCCTACCCAATTACCTTCTGTGGTAAAATGGCTGGATTTGTGCATGAGAAGAGAGTACCAACAATTGGTTGTATAAAAGCGGGTTGGTTGTCAGGCTTAGAAGGTGTATACTGAGTGATAAGGAGCTGAGTACTGTCCTGGTCAACATTTTAATCAATGACCTGGAGGAGGCAACAGAGTGTACTTTATCAAGTGCACAGGTGACACTAGACTGGGGTACTAGTAGTTTTACTGGAGGACAGCACTGCCATCCAAAGGACCTAGACAAGCTGGAGGGATGGGTTAGCAAGAACCCAATGAAATTCAACAGGTGTATATATGAAGTCCCAAATCTGGGAAAGACTAACTCTGTGAAATGACTGCGGCTGTGGACTGTCTAGGAAACAGCCCTGCTGAAAGTTCTTGGGGACTTTGGTAGCCATCAAGCAGAACATGACCCATGAGCATGATCTTGCTGCAGAGAAGGCCAACAGTGTTTTGGGCTGGATTAAAAGGAACGGCAGCAATATGCTCTTTTGGACAAGAAGGCAAATGGTACCCTGGGATACATTAAGAAGTGTGTGACCAGCAGGTCAAGGGATGTTCTCCTCCCCCTCTACTCTGCCCTAGTGAGGTCACATCTGGATTAATGTGTCCAGCACTGGGCTCCACAGTTCAAGAGAGACAGAGAACTACTGAAGAGAGGGCTACAAAGATGATTATGGTACTGGAGCATCTCTTTGACAGACCTTGTGTCTTGTTTAGCCTGGAGAACAGAAGACTGAGAGGGGAACGTATCAATGATTATAAAATATCTGAAGGGCAGGTGTCAAGAAGATAGGACCAGACTCTTTTCAGTGCTGCCCAGCAACAGGATAAGGGGCAATAGGCACAAGCTGGAATACAGGAAGCTCCCCCTAAACATAAGGAAAAACTTCTTTACTATGAAGGTGACAGAGCACTGGAACAGGCTGCCCAGAGAGGTTGTGGAGTCTTCTTCTCTGAAGACTTTCAAAACCCACCTGGACATGTTCCTGTGCAACCTGCCCTAGGTGAACCTCCTTTGTCAGGGGAGTTGGACTAGATGGTCCCCAGAGGCCCCTTCTAACCTCTACCATTCTGTGATAGGCAGTAGATCAAATAAAGAAGTTATCCCCTTAAAATAAACACACTTTACACCACATCCAGTTTTGACATCCCCCAATACAGTTGATAAACTGGAGCAAATTCAGTGGAGGGACACCTTCTGTTGGAGGCTGAGGCACCATGCCTTAAGAGGAGAAGCTGATGAAACCAGCCTTGTCCATCATAGAGGAGAGAAGGCTTTGGAGGGGGTGTGGCTAGTAATAGGCTGCAAATACCTGCAGGGAGTTTACATGGAAAATGAGGACAGACTCTTCACAGTGGTGTATGGTGGGAATACAAGAGACAACAGAGAATTTCAGAGTGGATATAAAGGAAAACTCTTTCACGCCAAGCACAGACAAGCAATGGATCAGATTTCCAAGAGAGGTTGTGCAATCTCCATCCTTGGAGGTTTTCAAGACCAGACAGCAACACAGTCTATGCTATAGCTAGCTATTCTGTGAACAGAAGATTGGACTTGATACATCCTGATGTCTTATTCAACCTAAATTATCCTGTCCATCATATGCCAGTACAATGTGCAACTAAATTACAGTTTTACTCAACACTGTGACAGTAGCTGTCATTGTCCTTTCTGCTGCCAAAAGGAAAATGCATTCAACTCTAATGTAAGTATTAGCAGTGAGCAATTTACACCTGCTGGTGTAAAGTGGGATGGATCCAACCCATGCTGTGTGAAATGCACTCTGCATAATTTTCATAGTTATAATTCATTACAACATTTTTACAAAAATTGTCTTCTAAAATGCACAAAGTTGATTCACTGGAAAGGTAGGCATATAGATTGCATTGAACACAAATGAACACTCTGCTGTTGTTCGTTACTGAAAGCAAAAATCACATTATTTGAAGTAAATGGGCAGTAGCCAAGAGAAAATTCTCCCTCCCTGCTCTCTCCCCCCCC
>JANHGN010026709.1:0-33823 GCA_024605025.1 Megaceryle maxima | reverse complement strand
GGGCTTGGAAACCCCTCCAGGGATCACAGGGACTCCAGCCCTGCCCTGGGCAGCCTGGCACAGCCCTGGACAACCCTGCAGGGCTCGGAGAAATTGTTCCTCAGCTCCAGCCTGAACCTCCCCTGGGGCAACTTGAGGCCGGTTCTTCTTGTGCTGACGCTTGTTCCTTGGGACCAGAGCTCGACCCACCCCTGGCTCCAACCTCCTGTCGGGGATCTTGCTCTGTGGTGCCGCAGACAGCCAGGCCAGGCAGCCAGCAGCTCAGCACATAAAAGCTACCTCAGTGCTTGTTTTCTGGCTGTTCTAAAACATGAAGTCTCACTTATTTTCTCCATGTGGACTACACGAGGCTGTAGCTGACTCAGAGCTCCTCCTCTTGGCATGTAAATAGTTAAGACTTGATAATTAAGTGCATGTATACAAGGGGTGAAAAGGGAGGGACCCAGAAAGGTAATGTCACTTAAGGATGCTGTGAAAATGAAAAAGAGCTGGATAACAGATGAGAGTTACGTAATTTTATTTATATCCCCACTCCCTAGTAACAGGGTTCTGTAGCTATTCCTCACGTAAGGATTCTCTTTCAGGTTTCCCACGCCATGCAGGAAGGAATTATGTTTGTTCCATAATAATAAAATCTGTCCGCAAAAGCTGTAAACATTATTTTGAGTCTTTTGGTTTTGGCTCCTTCAAACACAAACACTCAAAACTTGTATCAAAGAATTCCTAGGTGATCTTCAATGTCTAGTTCCTGCCTCAATCTCTCTCTTTTTTTTTTTTTTAAAACTTTTTTTTTTTTTTTTTTTTTTAAGCAAAAATACCTCAATGTGAATGTTTTTTGTGACTGATACCTGGCAGAATCATCGCATTCCCAGAGTTCCAGCCCCTATGGAGCCTCTTGCTTAGAAAGATTTTTGAAACACACCCTGTTACAATCCTGCAGGGATGTTAAACCTTTGCAAGGTGATGTTCTTGGTCTGAGGTCCCACTGCTTTCATAGGTGAAGCAGCTCAGAACCTCCACGGTGTCTTGTCAGTCTGCATTTCAACACCCTCTCTATGTGTAGACACCCCCACACACCCCCCCCAAGCATCTCTCAGTGCTGGGCTTGTGAAGCAGGAATGTCGGGGGGGGGTTGTGTTTTTCCTCTCCCGCTTGTGTTTTTGCCTTCAGCTCGTGGTGTCGAGCACAAGTCGAAAGTAAGGCTGCAAATCTGTTTCCACCTGCCCAGCTCATTTTAATAGTCTCACTCAAATAAATGTGCAGTATCTGCTTATTCTGCTCGGCTTCCTGAGCATGGAGGTGAGCGAGTCCTGTTTTACCCTTAAGAAGTAAAGCTTTCTCTTGGCTCACAAATAAATCAAGGACAGCAGTAAAACAAAGAAGGGAGATAAATCTCCTGACTGATTGCAGATAAACAGATCCTTTCAGCTCTTGAGTTCACGCAGTGATTTTGGCACTTTCCTAGCAAGCTGTCTGTGCTCTCCTTCCAAACCACGTACGTGACATCCAGCAGCTGTGAGGGTCCCACACGACTTGACCCAATGCGGTGCTTTTCAGGGCTATCGGTCACTAGTAAATCCAGGCTGTTTCACGGACTTTGTCATTTTCCTTCTGAGATATTCTGAAGGATTTTGATGAGATTCTCCAGGCCAAAAATATAGCCATGGTCTGGCCCATCGTACGTGGTGTGATTGCATTTGGAGCCTTTAAAAGTGGTGTGGGCAAAGTCTATCATCCGGACATCAACTCTGGAGGGATGAGTGCTGTGTGAGGCAGCACAGTTTGGTTTTTGGAAGTGAAGCTGCTTATCCAATTGTGCCGTGTTCTCCTTGGAGTCCTGTCCTTCGTAAATGATGAGAAGTGAGCTGGAGTAGAACCTGTAAGAGCTTTGCTTCCTAATGACAGAAAGTAGTGCTTTGAGCCGCAGGATGATGGGCTCCAGGAGATCCGTTCGGAGGTGGTTACCGTTGCACAGGAACTGGCACAGGGTTTGCCTAAACCCCTCCACGGAGAGTTTCCTGCCATAATACTTATCTTTGCAGAGAAAATGGCCAGTGTCTGCTTGGTAAACCTTGAGGGAAGAGAGCAACAATACAGATTCAGTTGTTTGGTCTTTCCAAATCTCTAGATTTCACCCTTACTGAAAAAGTTCTGCCCCAAGCTGAGGGATGGGACACAGCTCCTCTGCAGTCCGCCAGTATCTTGTGATGCTGGAGAGGTGCTGCAGGCTGAATCCCACCTCCTGCCTTTCCTGAAGATTTAAACTGTTCCATTTAAACTATTCCATTTAAACAACTAGTACAGATTCTTGTGGTGCTGCTGTAAATTACTCCTTTGTGAAACCCAAATATCTGTAAGTCACAGTCATGACACAAGTGATTTACAGCACTTTCCCTCTGGCTGTAGTGGGTGCTTGTGGTAGTATGGGAATACCCCAGCTTTGTACCTTCTTGAAATACCTAATGCCTGGGGAGTGATAACCTTAAATACAGAGAGAGGAAATTTAGACAGAAATCTGTACGTGAAGCTCTGGTAACACCAAGTAAGAAATGAGGAGAGTGAATTTAGAATTAGCTCACCCACCAGTTGTAATTTAAAGGATAATCTGCTCAACAGAAGGATGGCAGAGACTGGAAAGGGGCGCAGCGTTTGACACAGAGTGTTTACACTCTGCTTTATAACCATCATTCCCATAATTACCCTTCAGGAACAGCAGAACAACATTTTGAAACCTGCCTGAGAAGCGTGAGTGAAACAAATGCCCAATTTCAATTCCTATGAGGAAGGTCAGCAATTTTGAGCAAGAGGAACCATAATATTTAGCTCAAAATATGCCCCCTCCCCCCTGCAGTGACAGGATGAGACAGCTCTGTGAAGGCAGGATCAGGGACACGGGATGCTGTTTTGGTTTTCTTTTTTGTGCAGCAGACAAGAACTGAGCATGAGAGAGGAATTTGTGTTCATGTATAGGCACATTCTCAGCTAGGGCAAACTGGTTCCAGCCGCTCATACTGGTGGCAGTGGTGCACAGAAGTCAAAGAGGGGTATAGGGAAAGGGTTGCCCCACATATGCTATGAAATCATAGAATCACAGGCTGGTTTAGTTTTGGAAGGGACCTTTAAAACTCATCAAGTCCAATGACCTGCAGGGAGCAGGGACATCTGCAACTACAGCAGGCTGCTCAGGGCCTTACTGAACCTCACCTGGAATGGTTCCAGGGGTGGGACATCAACCACCTCTCTGGGCAACCTGGGCCAGGGTCTCACCACCCTCAATGTAACAAATTTCTTCTTTATATCTCATCTAATTCTCCCCTTTTTTAGTTTAAACCCATCATCCCTTGTCCTGTCCCAACAGGCCCTGCTCAAAAGTCTCTCCCCATCTTTCTGACAGGCCCCTTAAAGTCCTGCAAGGCCACCAGAAGGTCTCCCTGGAGCCTTCTCTTCTCCAAGCTGAACACCTCCAACTCTCCCAGCCTGGCGTCCCAGTAGAGGGGTTCCAGCTCTTGGATCATTTTCATGGCCTTCTCTGGATCCGCTCCAACAATCTGCTTGCCCATATTCTATACTCCTCCCTAAGCATCCTCTCCTGTCAGAGGACACACACCCAAGTGGCCAGTCCTTACATCATGTATTTGGTGGGAGACGAGACTAAAATGACTTAAATTTACACCAACAAAACGTCCCTTCATATTTCCAGCTTGGTTTCGAGACACATGTCGGGCAGACACCAAAAGAACCAAACGTTTATCTTACCTGCATCCCACAGATGCGAACACCCAGAGATGCAGAGGTGCTTTGCTCACACTTCTTGATGTGCCGGGCTTTCTTCTCCTCCGAGGCATCATCACCATGCTGCCGGGTTCCCATCTTTAAGTCCAGGATACAGGGATAGTTGTATTTTGACACCACATTTTCAAGCAGTAGAAACTCTGAACATGAGTTAAGGGGAAAACCCAATACTTTGAAATTCTAATTGAAAAAGGTCTTAAATCAGAGCAACTGCTGATGTGCTCCATAATAGCTCACAACTGTAATGAGACTTTCTGAGCCAATTTTACCAACATGTCATTGCTATAGGCCCCTTGCTGCCAATTGCAGTTAATTTACTGTAGTACAGTCCTACCAATTAAAGCCCCAACAGCTCCATTCTCTAGTGACACGATAGCCCTGGGCTGTCAATCCCACACCTCGCCTTGGCGCTGTGCTCGCTCCAGAGGGTTGGGGGGAAGTTGTTTAATGTATTACTCACATGACTGGTAGGTAATGAAGTGTAATAGGAAAATAAAAGGCGATGCAGCTGCTAATTCCTTTAGAGTTGCGTTTTTAAATGTATGCCAAGGGGATCCTTGACTTACTCCGGATACTCTTTATGAGAAGTGGGGTTTCTTCTCTTTCTTCCTTTTTTTTTTTTTTTTTTTTTTCCTTATAAAGAGCAGGAGAACAGAACAACTATATCCTGTACATTCCCATAGACTGGGGTACAGACCCCTGCAATAAAACCTACATTGATTATGAACTGTTATTTGTAGCCAAGACTTTGCTGGAGGGGAGAGAGCAAAAAGGATACGATGAAGTTTGTTCTCATTATGCTTGGAGGACATGCGGTTCAGGTGCTGCCTGTGACAGTGCAGTCCCCAGGGGTTGTAGCTCTTCCTTTCTGGCTGGTTTCCATTTGCATCTTCCAAAAGTGAATCTGTGCAGTACTGAAGGTCTGTCCTCAATAGCATCTTCCCTGGGCAGCTGGACAAAACACACAAAAGAGCGCGTCTGGTTTCTAAGTTCCAGAAGAGAATATTCCCTCACCTCCTCTTTTGTAAAGCCTCAGACTTGATAAGGTAAATTTTTCAGGGACTCTCAAAGGAAACGTATTCATCATATCCAACCTGCAGAGATCCTTTGTTACTCCCTAAAACTAATTTTCCAAAAGGCAGCTATTGCTGGGGGCCAATATTTTCTTTCATTATAATTTCCAAGTGCTCTTGGCTCCTGTGAAAAGCACCTTTCATAGCATCAATGACCAGGAATATCTATTTATCTACTGAATAGGCACAACACAGGCAAATTGTCCCAAAACAGGAATGATTCCCAATTTAGAGGAGCTGGTTTCCAGAAGGGGAAGGAGAGAGCAATGAGGATATTTGTTCTCCTTGGAGGGTCATTCCTTGGTCTCGCTTATCCAAACCCCATCACTTCCATCACACCAAAGGCAGAGGTTTCATGGTAGCAATATTGCACCCTTTACTCATAGCTGACCTAGGTCTTTTCTGAACCAGTATGAGATGAATGATGTCTTGTGGAAAGCCTCTGCAAGCCCTAAGGTTGCGAGCACTGCAATGCCTTTTGGAGACAGCTCTCCCCTGGGGCAAGGACAGGATCAAACCACCTCGAGGCTGCTGCTGTTGGCTGTTTACCAGCATCAGGGTAATATGTGCTGTGGCTGCTCTCCTGGGGCCTCTTTTCCTTTTGGAGTGTGCTGCAGTCCAAGGAAATGGCTTTAAAAACAAGTTTGAGGAACATGTTTGAGCAACAGCATCTCAGCTACAGCTAAACCTGTCCCACTCCATCCACAAGCTGGGAAAGAGATGAACCATGAAGCCACCAAGATGGGATTTGCTTTTCTTCACCTGGGACGGGCATTGCTTTGCTCACTTTGCCTTAAACCAGGAGTTGTGCCACCAAAACCAAACCCAAAGCAGCAGCAGAGGACCAGGAGCCCTTTTGCAAGGAGGAACAGACCCTCACCTGTCTTTGAAGGTCTTGGTGAGCTGCGTGTGGCTCCACTTCATGAGTGCGTGTTCACCGCCAGTGCTGGTGCTGGCAGCCCACTTGCGCTTGTGCCACAGTGTCACTGAGGAGTCGCTGATGGTGTTATCCATCTGGCCACAGCTCTCCATCTGCAGGCTGGGGCTGGCAATCAGGGTCAGGTTCCCCAGGCTGTCCTTTTTGAGGTGCACGGAAATGATGCCTGGGCAGAAAGGGGCAAAAGCAAACCAGAACAAGATGGGTCACTGTCTGGACTTGGTCACCCCCCCACTGAAGGTGGTCCAGCCTTTCTGAGAGGGCTGGTGCTCAGCAGGACAGCTGCCCCCTCATCTTTTAGTGGCTTTTCACACTGTTGGCACTCTAATTTGAGGCCATTAGTCTGAAACCCTGTAAATCAGCCATGGGCTTTTCTAGTGTTCCCTCCTCTCAAGGCTCAGCTTGAAACCTGCTTCCTCTGAACATTGTGTTCCTTCATCCTCTCTCCCTCCAGGCTCTGCTATGCTGCAAGTGACCCATCAAAGACCCCTGTGTTGAACCAAGAACTCCTGGATGATTTATGACAAGGGATTTAGGTCTCACTTTTTGAGACAGGGGTAGTTTGGAAATGGTGTTCATTGGCAGGAAGCAAAGGGAGGGTTGGAAACCAGGAATTTTCCAAAGACAACCAACATGCCAATTGCTTCCTTTAATTGGAGAGACCCAAGATCAAGGGCAGAGGCATGTGAAGGGGCTGGCAGCACCGCCTGATTACGTGATACCAGTACATTGTCATGGTCATGTCCTTTCCCAGGCTCTAAGGACCAGCACCCAGAGGGCTGATGGGGGCGGCTGGACCCTCACATGTCCAGTGTTCATGCACAAGGGGGAACGTGACCGTGACCAGGGGATTATGACTTCCCACCCTAAGTGCTTAACACACCATTGTGTATTTCAGCATTGAAATTTTCCCTGACTCTAATGGGAATCACAGGGCTCAGATGCCATTCAGCCCGTCGCATATTTAGCCCAACCTCAGCCCATCCCTGGCACAAGAATGGCTGCCTCCCCGTCTCAAGTGACAGAGCAGGAATGGCCATGGCTCATGAACCAGATGGCTCTGACCTTTCTGGGAAAGGCCAATAAGCCCAGTCCTCCTCCTACAAACTTCCATCAGGGCTGCCTGAGCCTTGCCAGGCAGCAGAGGCATTTTTTTTTTTAGAGCATCACCCTTTGGGGCTCAGAGGGGATGCCAGCTGCATGAGGTTGACCCTGCTGCTTTCATATCTTGCTGTAGGAAGACAGGTCCAAAAGAGGACAGTTGAGGCTATTGAACCAGTAAAACTCATCACTGGAAAGAGCCCCATTAGCACGTGGAGCTGGGTTTTATCCAACTGTCCACTTGGTCTGTTGAGCACTTCAGGGAGATGCATTTCAACAGTGTAACAAACAAGGAAGCTCTGTTCTCCCGAGCAAATTTGGCAAAGCAAATCAATAGGCAAACTCCCTTCTCTCCATTTAAAATGAGATTACAGCAAGTAAACACAGCCAGAAGGATTTGCCTTCTCTGTGCATGCCTGGAGTCCTGCCTGATGGGTTTCACTGACTGTGGGAAGTTTTCACCTCCTAAATTGCAGCCACTTGCCACCTCCCTTAGCCTCGGGGTGCCCATCCCTCCCCAGGTCCTGCACCCCATAACCCTGCAGTTCGAGCTGGATTGGGATGCACTTCCCTCCTTCCATCCATACAGCTCAGGTACCACAACCATTTCTGTTCCCTTGTGCTGTAAAATCAGCATTAATCTGAGCAGTGTGCCATGGCAGGCTTGGTGAAACTGGATGATTTTGCACTTCAGTGGGGGAGGAATATACACAGGCTGCTCTGCCAAGGGAGATGCAGGGCTGGAAATCTTAATTAGAGGGTAAGTAATATTTGCAGCTCTCTCAGTCATTTGCTCATGGTCACAGGGAGGCCAGGGAGCTCTGTCTTCCTCAGGCTCCAGCATTACCTACCTCATCTTTTGCTAAGTCTCACTCATAAAAAAAAAAAAAAAAATCATATTACAGATAACTGAGAGCAAGATAAATTCCTATCAGCTTGGATGCCTGCTTTGATTTTTCAGGGGATAGAAAAAACGCACCAGCCTATCTTCTGCCTCATTCAAAGCCTTTTTATTTTTAAAAAGTCACTGCGAGGCAAATGGAGTCCTTGATTCCAAATCTAGGCACCACAGCAGCCTGTAACCTTAAAAACTGTCCCAATTACATATCTGCAAGTCAACGGAGCTGTGCTGATTTACATAGCGCTAACAATCTGGACCTAAAGACATTATATATAGCATGAGACTAAGAGTTCTTAAGTATCTTACATTAATATGAAAATTAATGGGGAGCTTTTCAAAGGCAAGAATGGAGCAGTTAAATTGCAAGGGAGTGTGATCCTCTCACTCCTTCCAGTTCAAAACTCTTGTCTTCAAAAACCTGCATCTCAGCCTGAAAAGTACTTTTGTTTCCTGGTGTGCTTCCATAAGGGTTTTGCATAAGTCCTGCAAGTGAACTATGTCAGCAGAACAAATCTAGAACACGTGGTGAGTGCCCTGCTCTTTTATCATGACCAGAAAACATCTATCTGGGAGCAAAGGCTGCCCAGGGCAGTGGTGGATTCCCCATCCCTGGAAGGGTTTCCAAGCTGTGGAGATGTGGTGCTGAGGGACACGGTTTAGCGGTGACCTGGCAGTGCTGGGGGAACAGTTACACTCGGTGATCTTAAAGTTCACTTCCAACCCAAATGATTCTGTGATTCTATGATTTAGGTACTTCTCTTTGCTGGCTCTTTAGTGTCACTAAAACTGCAATCCCCCTCCTGTCCAGCACCAGTGAGGCAGCCAGCAGGTATTTATGGTTGCTGTCACCATGCTAGTGGCATCCCAGTGATCCTCTGGAGCATTTTGCTATGTAGCTCTACCCTCATGGTTCTATTTTTAAATTTACAAGTACATTCACTTGCTATTGCGTGCAAGAGAAATCTGAGCAGAACTGGGCTCGAAAACAAGTCCAGCATCCCCTTTCAAGCTCAGCTTGGGGCAGGCAAAGGTTTGTGAAGGTCTAGTGGGGGGGGAAATCTGGTCCCAAGGTCAACAACCTGCTTGAAGTGGTTAAGAGAGTGGTACACATTTTTTAAGCAGTCGACTCAGCCTTAGATTTGAATTATGAGATTTGATCAACATTGCTCATAATGTCATCATTACATAATAGTCCCCAAGCCATCCCCCTGCAGCCTAAAAATAGAGATGAGGAACATGGGCATGTGTGAAGGGGTGATGAAGGCCTCAGGATTATTCCCCCTGATGCTCATCCCCCATCACCCTCATGGGAAAAGAAATCTTTAATTTGCCTGGCATTCAGGACTGGGACATTTATAATCAGAATAAAAAAAAATGTCTGCACCCAATGCCAAATTGAACAAGAATTACTATTTAATTACACCCTTGTTGCAAAACACACTGGGACTTGCAATAGAAGAGAAAAAGAAGACAAAATGTTATTAATAATGGGGCCACCCCTGAACGGATAAGCTGGGACTACTTAATGTCTTCATTAGAAACACAGAGAAGGGCCCAGTGCTCCAGCACCGAACCCTGGCCTCAGCTAAAGAAAATTAAAGGAAGACTTGTTTTCCTTCTTAAGCATCTTTTTAATATCATCCCATAAATCTGCAAAGGCCCCGGACCTTCTGGGAAAGGAAGAGATTGGATTGGAAACTCTTTGAAAGCACAGCTGACACTTGGGGCTCTTCTCTGTTATGCTGAAGGACCAAAAGATATTTTAGGTTTTTACATGACAGCCAAGCTCCTCGCCTCGCACAAAAACCTAGGGTCAGGAGCTTTATGAGCAGCACAAGTCTGGCAGTAAAAGCAGAAATAGTGAGGGAATAAGAAAGGGAGGGAGGATGTCTTAAAAAATCCCAGGACCCCTCCACCAGGCACCAAGTACTGCTTTTCAGTAGCTAAACTGAGAAAATCAGCTAGGAAAGCGGTTCAGGGAAAAGAGAGTTGGGGACAGAGGAGGTGTTTGAGGGGAGGGACAAGGCAGTGATGGTGGGGCAGACAGGAAGCTCTTCCAAGTCCTGGGAAAGTCTCACCTGTGTCAGGACAGCTGAGTGGCTGTGATTTTTAAGAAGCTAAGTGGTCTGTGGCTCTGGTTCCCCAGAGCCCAGTGCTCACAGGTGTGCTGGGGTGAGCAGGTCTTGGCTAAGGTGGAGCATCCAGGAAAAGTGTTGCTTGATACATCGCTGGGCTGGTTTTTCAGGCTCGGTATTTCACAACCACCCCAAGGACCATCTCTCCCCCAACTCATGCTAGTGCCAATCCTGATCCTTTCTTTGCCCTTGACAGCTTCTCCACCTCTGACACAAACCTTCACCTCCTCTTAAACCAAGGCCTGGAGCAATGAGGCCATGCACATGGGCCAGACAATCCCTGAGCTCTGCTCCTGGTACAGAAACCCTTTCTGATCAGGGGATGCCAATTCAAAGCTCTACTGAACCGAGCACATAAAGTGACAGACTGTGGGAATCCTGCTTTGAAGAGGACTCTCCTAGTCCCTGCTTTCCTGCACCGTTTCAGTGCTACCATTCACATGCCATCAGACCAACTCACCAGGGGCCATACCTGCAAAATCCTCTAAGCAAACACTATTGGGAAACCCCCATCCTATTCTTGCCCCTTGTTCTGTAGTTTTTCTGGGTTTACCCTCCCTGTCCCAGTCCTGTGCTGCCCAGTCTCTTGCCAACCCAGGAGAGGACCATGTTCACACTCTCAGCCTTCATCTGCTTATGAAAGTCCCCCTCAAGAACAGACCAATTTCATCCCTATTTGACATTACAGGAGTCTTCTGTGTTACCAAGGCCAGCCATGGCAGGAAGGGGATGGGCAGAGAGGAGGCTCTCCTGGTGCCATCATCCATCACTCAACACTTATTAAACATCAGAGACTCCCCCCGGCCACAGAGACCCAGGAAACCCTCCCAGTCTCACAGACCTGCTTCATGCACACACTCACCTGGGAAGCATCTTTGCTCAGCAAAACCTGCACTAGTGATGGAGCTCCACAGCTCAGAACCACCCCAACTGAGACAGCTGGTACTTCCAGCACTGTCACTCACCCCAACAGCCCTTATCCCAGTATCAGGAATAATCCTGGTGACAACACTGACCCTTAGCTCCTTCCCCAGCATCTGCCCTTACCTTTGTACTGGGGCGTGAACTGCCTCATGGCCAAGGGCAGTGACTCGTAGAAGCTCAGCTCCTGTGAGACCAAGGGCTTGCAGACTGTATGCTCATCATACTTCATCATACTCATGTGGCCACCCACTTGATGGATGAAGGGCTCCAGAAGGATGGCAGTTCTGCTCTCGCTGGGGTCCAGGGCACTCTGTCCCACCATGGTGCTACGTGAAGATTGGAGTGGGGTTCGCTCCCCTTTAGTAGCAATGAAGTGGGATGAGAAGTGGGGCTTGGGACATGATGTACTGGACCAGTTAACACTCTGGGTTTTCAGTGATGGTGTCTGCAAAACGGAGGGTACAGGGGAGTGTGAGAAGATGGGCTGAGCCACTGCAAAGCCACTGTCTGCACCAGCATCCCAGCAGGGCTGGGAGCACAGCCTGGTCTCATGCTGCCCACTGGCACAGCCAGGTGGGATGGGATCTTTAGGTGTCCAGGGGCTGGCAGGGAGCCCTGGCCTGAAATTTAGAGCCTAGGAAAGACCCAATTTAGACCTGTTGGTGGCAAAAGAAACAGAGGGGACTGACAAGAAGCGCTATCAAGTTAATGTGGTGGCCTCATCAAAGCAGCTGGATCAGGGCATTCCTCGGACCAGTAATGCCAGGTTATTAATACACTGTATTAATGACACCCCTTGCTGTGGAAGAGCCCCATTTTGCTTTATAAGACCATGTTAATGATGGTCTTAGTCTTTCTCAAGCCAGGACATTCCTTGCAAAGGGGGTTTATTAATAAAACATCTGCAAGCTCATGTCCCTGGGTAGTCCCTTGCTGATGGGGTTTGCAACATTTTGTGCATCTTCTAAAGAAACCTCGGTTTGGGACCTTCCCTGTCATTTAATGCCATGGCATGAGCAGGAGCATTTCCTTCACCATGCTAACACATGGTATGAGGACGTGTCAAACCAGCACTGAGATGGTTCACACCCAAGTATTGCCTCCCCTGAGCTCTCCAGCCCTGCCCTCTGCTACAGACCAAAGGTGCATTCAGCAGCAGATCCGTTTGTGGTTCTAGCCCCTGAGAGACGGGGAGAGCAAAATCACCGCCTTGATTTTGACAGTACCAAGTCCTGGGTCTAAAGCAGTAAGGTAGGAAAATCACAGCTAGGGATCGTATCTGTGCCATGCTGCCTCAGCAGCAGCACCTTGCTTTTTCTTGCAAGCACCCAGCAACACCCACCCCTTCACTTTATCCTTTGCAAGAAGCCCATGGATGGCTCTTGCTCTGGTAGACATCCCATAGCCACAGAGAAAGACAAAAAGGCAGCTGAACTAGTATTTACCCTGGAGAAGCAGTCTGGCTTCATACCACTGAGGCAGTAAAATCAGAGGAAGACACTTCAGACCTCAAACTAAAAGGGACTAGGGGGTAGAGTGCGATAAAAATCATCCTTCTGAGGACCAGTCCATGTTCCTGCAGCCCTCAAAAAAAGATGTGCAGAGCCCTGGTTTGCCTGCCCCTGTTAGCCTGGGTGGCTTTCTCCTTGTTCCTCCAGATTCAGCACAGCTTGGAGAAACTTGTATCCTATTTTTTGTGGTACCTCGCTGCTCACACCGGGAATAAACCTGGAATTTCCTAGCCAGGCTGCTCCCAAGGTCTCTGCAAGCAGGGCAGGCTCACCCTTTCCTCCAGAGCCAGCACTTAGAGCCCAACCTGTGAACTTAACTACTGAGATGCATATTCCTCATCCTGCAACAAGAAGCCAAAGCTGTGCTACTGAAATTTCTCCTCCGTGCTCCTCCTGCTGCAATTAAACCACCAAGCAAACAAGCACACGGTGCAGGTGCCTGTTTTGGTTTTTTTTCCCAGAGGAGTGGGAAGAAGTGGGTTGAAGGCAGAGAAGAAACACTCCCATGTCCAAAGCACACAGAGCAGCTCCTTTACCTCCCCCCAGTGTGGTGGGTTCCCCCTCCACCCGCCCCTATTTTCTATTCTTTCCTCACCACACACTTTGGAGAGGAATTTCTACTCTACAATTACCAGACGGTAGTGGTGCAAGGGAAGAAAGCCAGGACACTTAGACAAGAGCTTTTCAGCCAGGGAAGAAAGCAGCTCTTTGGAGCTCTTCTAGCAGTTAATAAAAGTATTTAGCATTCTGTTAAGTTGCGACAACTTTTTAAGAGGATTTCTCCCTTGAAAGATGTGGGATTGTTGTGGTTGGTTGTTTTGTTTTTGTTTTTGTTTTTTTTTTAATTTCCCTTCCCCCTCCTTCTCTCTTTAAAAAAAAAAAAAAAAAAAAGAAAAAGGAAAACAGCAAAAAGCAAGTGGATTTGTTATAATGCCTCTTCGAAGCAGAGAGTGCATCATGACTTCAGTCCAGTATTTATTGCTTCAGGGATGGTCCAAGGCTGAAACTCGGCTGACATACACTAACAATTCTGGCAACCTTGGCATTGCAAAGAAAGTTGAGGGAAAGAAAAAAAAACAAACCAAACCACTATTTTATAAGGCTCTTACTGTTTTCGTTTAAGTAAAACTCAGAGCAAGATTTGCAGTAAGAGAAAGGGGCTCTTTTCATTTAGTTTTTGTTCTGAAGCAGCTCGTCCATTTGGGGCAGATAAATGTTACCGCAAACACTTATGGAGCTGCTCTAAGCTCCTCTGAAACAAGACACTCTTGAAATAAATCACCTCTGCTGGCTGATTTTATCACAAATGCCAACAGGTATTTATGTCACTAAAACTACACAGAATTACAGATGAATCTGTAGCCTCAAAACCAAAACAAGAAACCTTGAATATTTTTCTCCTAGCTAAACAAAAAAGCAACCCAGGCACTGCAGATGAAAATGAGTTGGAAAATGGTGGGGAAGGAAAATACAGAGAACTCTCCTCACCAGAAAAACAAAACTGAAAAACTTTAAACCACCTGCATCTCCACAGTGACTGTCAGAAGGCACTACTTTCCCTTCCAGTGCATCGCAGCAGCATCACTGGCCTGAGATGTGCTTGATTTGTAATGATGGTCTGTGTGTAACAAGGACCTGGCCGGGTACTGTTACCCTCCCTCTTCCTCTCATTTAGGGCCAAAAGTCAAAAGAGTCTGAGCTAAACAGATTATTTATCCCCAACTCTAAACACAGCCCAAAGAAACCAAGAAGGTTAAATTTACTAATCTTTAATTAGTGCCTGCTCCATCCCATCCAAGCAGAACCATTGTGGCTCTGACACGGGGGCAAAATACAGTCAGCCTGGCCTGAAGGGAAAGCCCCCACAAAGAGCTTGGATCTTCTTGGCAGGAATACTTTGGAATATCAGAAAGCAAAATCACTTTAAAAACAAACGTTCTGTCAGCACAGGGCAGCATTCTCAGTCTTATACATGGCGACCAGCACCTTCCCCTCTGGGGACCTGGGTCTCTAGAGCATCCCAAAGTACCCTGCTCAAAGTCAGGTTTCAAGCACTTCAAGGGGCTGCTCATTTTGGGCTTTTCTTCATTAAAAGACAATAAAAGAACACAGCTGTTAATTTGAAGAGATGTGTATGTCCATAGCTTCTGGTGCTGGAGCTGCCTTGCAATCAGAGCCAGCTCCTGCACTGAGCACCAGCCCAGACCCAGAGCAGGGTGTGGGCAAAGCCAAGTTGCCCCATTTCCCTTCAGTCTTTGCCCTTGTACCTCCAGAACTCCACAACACCTTGGCCATAAGCAAAACCCTACCAGTTCTAGCTCAGTGTCCATTCCAGAACGGCTTGAAGCAGACTGAGGCTGTTTGCGCAGGGCTCTCAGCCCTCAATGAACCTTCAAATCTGCCTTCCCTGCTTCTCCCTTGACTACAGCACAGTCAGCAATAGCTGCAGGGCAGCACCATGCTGGGAGTGAAAAGCTCAGCTCTCAGCAAGAAACCCAGCTCTAACCACCCTGACATATATCCTCACATGCAGAAACAGCTCTTTTACCTTACGGTTCCTTTCCTGAAAGAAAAAGGATGTTCATAAAGTTGATGATGGGTCCCCACGTCCCTCACAAAGAAGATGCAAAGATTCCGTTTGCTGCACTGAAGGATTTATTTGCCTGCTTTGCAGGAGGTGACAGGATCAATGGGAGTTGCGTTAAATGGGGCTTGCAGGGTGCTGAAAGCCTCCTGCCCAGCCCCAGGGGTGTCCTGGCCATTTGGAGATGGTGCAGGGTGGCAGCGGGACTGGCAAGGGCTGGAATTCCTGATGGGACATGGAAATGTGCCTTTGGACACAGTAGAGAGCTTGGGGCTGCCAGCAATGCCATGGGATGGGGGGGACATGGTGCCACTGTATCCCATGGGAAAGGACACAGGTTCCCTCACCCCCCTCCCCAATTTCTGCCTTTTACACCACCAAACACCATCTTCCCCTCTGCTGACCAGCCCTGTGCTTTCCAGCAATGCCACAAGTGCAATGAAGAACCAAAAGCCACCAGGCTCATTTTGCAGTAGACCTTTGGGTTGCTCCAGAGGTTCACACCAGCCCCCCCCAGGGTGTCAACTGTCCCCCCTTTCTCCCATCCCCTCCCACATGCCTTGGCTGTGCTCAGAGCCTTCCTAATAATATCCCACCCACTCTCCAAAGTCAAGTCCTTCTTCATCCTACCCTGGAAGGTGGCTGGTGCCAATGCAGAACCCACACTGGACCTCACCTGCTGGGTGTACGTGGCTGTGGGCTTCAGCGGTAAGCATGGGCTCAGGGTGCTGCCTGTGCTGGTTTTCTCACTGCTTCTTGGTGTGGCTCGAGTATGAGAAATGAAGGAGTGGGGGGGAGCCTGGGGACATTTGGGCTGTCACCTGATTGCTGCCGTAGGTGCTGGCAAGCGCCTGGTATGTCCAGCTGACAGCTGAGCTTTAAAGAGGGGACAGACACCCTTGGGTGTTAAAGGAAAACAAAAGCCACCTGCATGAGAGGGTTGAGGACGGAGGAAGAGGGTGGTGGACATGCATTAGGCTTTCCAGAAAGCGTCAGCATGTTCTGCTTCTCTTGAGCAATCATCTCTCCAGGAAAACAACTATTGCTTTCTTTTCCAGTCTGTTTTCCACCATACTACCTGCAAAAGCCTCCCCCTGGCTCAGCCCCCCTGGTGTTTATCACCTCCTCATAGGAGAGGGCAGCGGGCTGGTGGTGGGAGCAAGATGGACACCAGCTTCCCAGAGTTCTCAGTAAAGAAACCCAGCAACACTTCACTCCCAACACTGGGGGGAAGGTGCTGGGGTGATGCAGCCCAGCTGGGGAGGATGGGCCACAGGGCTGTGGTTGCTGGAAGGAGGTGGTGATGGGATGCTGCAGGACAGGCCCAATCACTAGGCTTTTTTTGTCAAAGAAAGCCATTTACAGCAAGGGGGAGCAAAGCATGAGGCAAGCCCAAGGTCTGCCTGAAGCTGGGCAGTAGGGGAGTGGATCAGGGAGTGGATGAGGGAGCGGAGCCTGTAGCTACCGAGCCCCAACCCTGTCAATGGCCTCGTGCAGGGAAAAATGATATCCCAGCGCTATGGGACTGGTGAGGGAATGGAAAAGTCCCAGGGAGCTTCCTGACAGGGCCAAATGGTCTCCTCCAGCAAGTCAAGGACAGCATGTGCCCCTTGGACCTCGTCAGACCCCCTCCAAGCACCCACTGCCCGGTGTCCTCTCCAGCATGTGCCAAGGGCTGGTGTGTTCTGGACACAGTGTGCCAGCTCGTGCCAGCCCCAGGCATCCCAAGACCCATATATGATTTAGGGGCATCCCCAAGAACAAGCAGAGGGTGGCGCCCACTATCATCCCCCCATCCCAGGTGACCCAGACCAGTCACCAAAGATAAGTTGAGGACATTAGCAAACCAGTGCCCACAAATAGGGCCCTGCAGGCTGCAATGGGGAAGGTGCTGGGAGAGCTCTGTAGCAAAGCAGCAAGGGATTGGGAAGAAAAATCTCACTGTTGAGATAACAATTCATGGGCGTGGTGATTCCTGCTAACCAGAGAGGAGAAAACAGGCTCACAAAGACCAGAGGAATTGAAATTATAGTCAGGGACAGAGGCTGAGATTAAAGACAAGGCTGAAACAAAGAGTCTGATTCCCGAGTCCTGACTTCACTCTGCTTGATGCTGGTGTTTTGGATGAAGAAACAGCTTTTTTGTTGGTGGTTTTCCATTTTTTTTTGTTTGTTTTGGGTTTTTTTATTAAGCTTGATTTCTGAAGGGAAAAATAAAAGGTGACAGTGGTGCTTTGTGAGGCCAGTCATGGTGCATCCCCTGACAATGACTTCTGAACCTATTGGCCAATCTCAGCAAAATGCAACAGAAGTGTCAAAAATTCAGGGTCTAAATTCCCCAAAGGCATCTCGCTGCCTTACAGACATTAGGTGACACATCACCGAGTCAGCATTCATCTCTGCCTGGCAGCACCTGCACCACAAGTGCCCTGGACCTCTCTTGTGTGTCTGGAAAGAGCTTAGCATCACAAACCAGGGTGCCCATGGAGTGCTTAGCATCACTGACCATCTGACCAGCAGGAATGTGCTGGTTCTCAGCATCTGCTTCTCCCTTTTCCTGTCCCCTGACTCTGGCTGGTCTTAGTGTTTCCTCCTTTTTTGGGACAGGCAAGGGAGGACAGGTCTCCAACCACCTCCCCCTCACTGTGTCCACCACGAGGGTGGCAGGGGCAGGTATCAGGTCCCAACATCCCTTATTCTGACCTTCACATGCTTTAGCACATTGCTCCAAAAGCTCATGGAAGAAGCAGCCAAGTATGCAATCCCCAAACACACCAGGCTTTAAATCTAATTGTTAGTGGGCTGGCAGGAGGGGGCCAGGCCCATGCAGGGATGGGGGAGTTTCTTGGGGTCAGTGAGAGACAGGACTGAGCACCCAGGTTGTCCTGTGGCCACAGGGAGCCCAGCATGTTCTCAGCACATCACCAGCCCACCCCTTTCTCCTTTGCAGGAGCCTGTCCTGCTGAACAGCCTATGTATTTTTAATGCATGTGTTAATTGAAGCAATCTCATTTTTATGTCAGGCCTATTGCCGGGCAGGGAGACATGTCCTCTGCAGCAATTGCTCCACTAAATGGAGGCATGGAGGATGCCAGAGCTTGCAAGCAGCTGTGGGGTCACCACACAGGCAGCTGGGCTGATTGTGGCTACCCGACGGCCGCAAAGGCAATTACTCAGCCTCTTGTAAAAACCTGAGTGCTCTAAGGGGGGAGCAACCCTCTCTCCTATTAAAACTATGCTAATTAAGAACTAATTACAGGCACAGAGATATTATTACCTTTGGCTAGCCTGTGGGCTGCAGCCTCCATCCTGACTCCAAACCTCTTTCAACCCAGCATGGGCTCAAGGCAGGGTGGGCACACTGGCACTCACAAAAGCAGAGGCCAAGGCTCGAGTGAGCCAGGGCGGCCTGGTCCCCAGCTCCCAGGTAACCTCAGCACCACCAAGCGTCATCCTGGCATGGCTTGTTCAGTGCCCTTCTCATATTAAAGAACTAAATTTATAGCTGCAGGAGAGGTGGAATCAAACTCTGAGACTGAGGGTTGCCTGGGACATGAAAGAACAACAACAGGAACTGCTGAGGGAGCAGACGCCAACCCCGCTGTGCTGTGCCTGCTCTTCCCATCCTGCAGAAACCAGCAATGAAGGTTTTTTTCCTCCCTTTTCACCTCCAAAAGCTTTGGACCATCCTTAAGTCATTGCTGTTGTTTTATTCCCCACTCTCTACCTGGTCAAGCAGTGATGCCAGATGGAAGCTGCAGCTGTGGCACTGGGATAGTCACCCCTGGGCCAGGCAGGGTCACTCCCTCACCCTGAGCCAGCCTCAGGACTGGAAATGCCCTTTGTGCTGCTGATGGGTGCTGGAGCCTCACCCGCTGGCTGGTAACCCCATATCAAAATGTCCTGGATGCTGGTGGCACCTTTGGGACCCCAGCTGAGAGACAAGCAGGAGCTGCTGTCCCCAACAGAGGCAGAGACACCCCCATAGGACCCATTTCTGAGCTGTTTTACATGGTGGTGGCTCAGCTGCACCCCTTGAGACCAGCCCTGCTCCCAGCTCCTCACCACCCCAGGGTGTTCTCCTCTGCTGTTGCTGTTTGGATGCCAAGAGCTGTTTTGGAGCCAGGATGTAAACACAGAATGCGGCCCTAGAGCAGGTCACTGCAAAGTGACACAGGGCAGGTGGTCTCTGCCATCAGAGAGGAGATCAGCAGAGGCTACAGTGTCCTCTTGCCACCTGAGAGCACATCCCTGGGGAGCCACTACTCTGCCAAGTGCTGGAGAAGGCTGAGCGTGGGGGGCTCCCGTGGCACAGAGCCCACGCTCTGCCCCTGACTGGAAGGAGCTCAAAGCCAAATGTTTCCACAACCCACTGTGGTCTCCTCATCTTGAAAAGCCAACTCAGACACCCCTGGGCTTTGCATCAGACCCCACAAGCCTTACAGAAATGTTCCTACAAAAATGATGTGCTACTTCAAGGTTAGCACAAAGGTCAGGTCCCCGCATTGGGGTCTGCTCTGCAGCTGCTGGCAGCACTCTGATGGGTAGGGAGGTGGGGATGTGTTTCACCCCTCCATTCAATTAAAACCCTTTTGCAACACCTACCTGGAGGCTGTTTCTTAAAGGTTGAATGAAGTCAGGGTGGAAATCCCAAGGCAGGAACTGGGGAGTGATTGCTTCAGACAGGGGCCATGCCAGAGGGAGGCGCGTTTGGGCAGAGACTCACTGGTTGTGCTGCTGCTTCTCAGGTTCATGTTGATGTTTCCAGGAGAGCTGGCACAGCACCCTGACTCTGTGCCCCATAAATAAGGCACAGCATCAGCTGTCATGTCAGCAGGAGACAAAAACATTTAATGTGAAAGGCTTTAAATGGAAGCAGGAAATGAAAAGATAAAGGGCAAATTTTATTTTAGATTCCTTGTTGGTACATATTTTCCTTTCTGACAGTAAGGGGATGTGATGGCTTTACCAGCCCACCCTTGGAGAATTTATTTATAGACAATACTTTGCAAGAAAGTGAGAGGGGGATGCCAGCAAATTCAAGTTGGATGGAGAACAGGGCAGGGGATAAAGAACCCAGCGATCGCCCCTTCCTTGAAGGGACCTGGTTTTCTGGGAAAACTGCAATTGCAGAATGATCAATGCAGTTTGTACAGAGCAAGCAGGAGCTTGGCAGCGAGCGTGGCATGAAACAAGTCTTCTCTGCTTTCAGGACAAGTGAAAGAAGGGATATGGGGGTAGACTATCACAGCAAACATCATGGCAGCTTGGTTGAAAGCAAACACCATCCTTTGGCACATGTAATTACACCAAACTGAAGACTATTTCCTAACCTTGAATGTATTTCAGCTGTAACTTAGCAACCCATGCTGGGTGAAAGCATCAGAGCAGGAAGGAACACAGGTTCACAGGAGAGACTGAGCCTCATGTTCCCTTTTGTTCCCATTCCTCAGCAACAACTCAGCACCAGAGGAGGCAGCCACATCCCACCGGCTGCCACAGAGCCAACCAACCTCCTCCTGTGCTGGTGGAAACCTCCCCCTTTGTCATCCAGACCTATAAACATTTCTCTAACCAAACACAAGTGAGTCAACCATGGCCACAGAAGTTACACAACGATGACTCACAGTCTGCTCGTGAAGTTTCAGGAGAAGACTTGGAGGTTGAAACTCATGGTAGCACATGTTGAGTCACAGACACTCAGGTGAGGGAGGAATCTGCTCTGATTGCAGATGTCCCTGCTCACATCAGGGGGCTTGTACGAGATGGGATTCACAGGTCCCTTCCAACCCAAACCACTTTGTGATTCTATGAATTAGAAACACTCAGAAATGGACCCTAAAACACAACTCAGATTTACTATCAATATGAGCTCACGTGTCTTCTACTCGCCAGGCAACCTTGGAGATGTGGTAAATAGTGTAAAACTTGACTTTTTGTCTTTTCCCTTAAATATCCCCTTTTATACTGCCTTGCTTAAAGCATATTAACCCTAAGAACACAAGGAGGGAAGCGACATGTCCAGTGACGAGCAACCACCTGGGCAGGAAGGGTCACCCATCCCACTCCAGCACCATATCCAACATTCCCCCTACTACTTCCCAGTCCCCCTCTGCCATCACCTGGCCCTTCCCATCATGTCCCATCAAACAGGCAAGCTAACTGTGGTCTGGGGGTGCCAGGACACACAGGATCAGCAGCTTGGACCAGAGACAAGAAGTTCTGCAGCAGCTGTTGACTGCAGACACTCAACGTGCAAGGGATTCACCTGTCAGAGAACAAGTGCAAAGCACATGAAGCATGAGGCACCCTCATGCTCAGCTACCACAGATTTCTGTCCCATCCTGTTTCCTGCTTTAAATAACTGCTTTATTATGGGCCACAGGAACACTGATCACCCTGGTAAACACACAGTTAGTTTCACAACCCTCCAAGCTATCAAAATGCCACTAAAGCCACTTTTCACACACACCTCTACTTAATGCCGACTATACCCAAAACCACAGATTTAATTTGCAACTGAACACTTGAGACTGTTGCGCCAAGATCACAGAGTGTCAAGAGGATCCGCATTGTCTCATTAGGCTGTCATGCCATCCCTGTGCCATCCTCAGTCTTTTCTTAGATCTGGAGCAGGATCTACTTGATCTGCCTAAGCCAAAGCACATCAAATAATCTGTGGGTTCTTGATAAAAATAAAAGTTAACAAATTATTTGTAATAAATTTATTTCATATATTGATGTACAGAGCTAAACTGAACATATAAACAGCACCAAGCCAGTGAAATTTATTCTACAAAATGAAGTTTAATACAAAAAGATGACTGCACTGTCCGACTCTTCACTTCTGAATTTGGATGGTTTTTTAAAAAAAAAAAAAAAAAAAAGCCAGAACCAGCTAACCCAAACCCCACAAAGATTTTAAAAAGGCTTAAGGATGTAGGCACTGGTGTTTGCAAAAATATCCAGGGCAGCACTGCCTATCTTGTTACATTTGAGAAGAATCAAGGCTGCCTTCACTTTATCTCCTGTTTTATTAACAGTGGAGGATGATGGTTATTGTTTTGAAGAGAGCTGTTGAGTCTCCTCTGCTTGTTCAAACACCTTCACAACCCAAAAGAAAATATGGGGTATGAGTCAGCCCCACACAGGCTATTTCCCATTTAATAGGGAATTTTGTTCACAGAGAAATACGCTCTCCCTCCACGTGTTTTGGCCAATGACCATGAGCAGGAAGTCTGTCATGCATGTCCACGGTCCTTCCGCAGCAGCCTGAGGGGTGTGTAGGTGGAAAACCCCACCAAAGCCAGCAGCCGGGCAGAGAAGCGCAGACTTCATACTGGGAACAGCACAAGGATCCCACCTCATAGGTGACATCACCAGCCTGCAAAGCAGAGAGCTGGGCTTCGGCAGCCATCCTAAGCCAAGCCAGAGCCTGGAGAGGCAGCTCTCTACACAGCCAGCGGCAGGGATGAACGCAAACGGTAACCAGGATGTTGAGAACAACATCCATTGGTTACATGGGTTCAAATCATTGCTGGCTTCTCTCTGCAGGTGTTACCAGCTTATGCCAGGAGCACATTTGGTCCCTCTGTGGAGAGTAGGACAGCTGGTTGACAACCCTGAGAAGAGCAGATCAGCAGTATCTCCACCTACCTTAAACTGCCACACACTGGTGCTATTTTCTTTGAAACAAACACTCATTTACTGGACATAAAAGAAACACAAGTATCCAAATGATTATAGATATGAAATGTTACACCTGCAGCACCAACAGAGGATCGATCGTTGCTCCTTGGGCCTGTTGTGAGGCTGCAGGAACACAGACTTGGCAATCCCCATAAGGACACTGCAGACATGGTACGTCTCTGCTCTGACACACAGCACACACATTGCAGCTGCCCAGAATAAACATGTACATCCAGCCCTAAGAGCCTTTCCAAAGCTGCTCGTTACTAGCCCATGAAGCAGCCCCTTTGGCTGTAGCCACAAGAAAGCGCTTTTGGAAGCTTCCAATATCCTTTATTTTCCACCCCAATCCCCCCCCCCACCTAAGCCCCCCAGAAATCAGAAAGCACACAGACTGAAGACTTAAATAGTGTAACAGGGTCACAACCACTCCTCCATCCCTCCCAACCCAGCCCAAACCACCAAGGCACGTCAGACTGTCCTCACTGTAGGAACACCTTCACCTGACTTTTCCCCAGCTCCTTCCCATTTTTAAAGGGCAAGGCCAACACAATCATTTTCCTCACCTGGAAACAGCAAGTGCTTCTTCCATCGGTGTCTTTGTACTGCTAAAAAGAAATTCTAACAAAATGCATCTTAACTGACACTGTTTCCATGGGAAATGTTAATCTTTGTTAAACACATTCCCTGATGGACACTGCCACCAGTTGGCCTTTGCAGAATTGAGGTCAAATTTTCAACACCTAAGCTTTGCCAGAGAGTTCCTAAGTCCCTCAATATTAGGTGCGTTTGGTTTTTCTCTTCTCTTTTTAAGCATTTGTTCTAGGTTTGCTTGCCTAAGGAAGCCAGATACCTCCTGGAAGGCTAAGTTTGGTGTAATTCTAGCTTCCCATCAGCTCAAGCCCATCTTCTTTCCAAGCCAACATTATTGCCCTGAATTTTTGGGTGTGAAGATTTTCAGAAAGAAGAGCCAACAGATAAGTGCAATCCCCAGTCCTGGGAGATTCAGACCGTGTCCTGCTCTTTCCCACCACCAGAGAAGGGCTGTCCCCTTGCAGAGGTCCATATCAACACTTGCTCAACTTCTGCTCCTCCTCAGTGCTCTGAGTCCGAGACATAAGAAGGCTGAGTCCATCTCCACACGAGCATATCTTCCCCTGCTACTCTGTGTGACTCTGTCTGAATTCGCGACTCATTTGAAGCCAGAAAGTCCACAGCTCTCTCCCAGACCCGCTTCATTTTTTTTCTGCAAGAAACAGCAAGAAAAAAAAAAGAAAATAAATTAGAATCATGTCCTCATTGTGCTTTCCTGCTTACAGCAATTGTGGCTGCTGATCCAGCCACTGCTGACTGCCTCCTGTTCCTTGTGCAGGCAGCAAAGGAGATTAAATCAGAATACTGTTTTAGAGGTGATTTCAGGCCAGGACATGAAAAGACGGGTTGCGCCTGGGGTGAGGGGGAAGATGAGACCCTCTGTCAGTGCCAGTAATTGATGACTGCCCCGAATTTACAGCTCAGTTTGTATTGGGAAGGGACTCGATTAACAAATTGCCCTCACGCAGAGATTTTAGACCAGGGAGGACAAAGTGATGCTCACCCCAGTTCTGAATCAGTGTCTCATAATTCAGACACACAGAGATTGGTTCAATCCAGCTGAAATAGCCCCTAGTAAGAAAAGGGGGGTTGTGCCTGATAAAGAGTGAGGATGTTTAAGACTGCAGCACACAAAGTTGTGTATCATCAGAAGAACAGAGTAGCTCCATTTAACCAAACTACAAGAAACAATCCATCAGGCTGCAGCCCTCTGGCCCCACCACAACTATCTCAACCACAATTTCTTCTTGAAAAAGCACCAAAACCAGCCGTCTCACTGTATATCCCTTTCAGTGTACCCAACCTGAATGGCAGCAGCACTTCAGAAGGGCCTCCCAATACCCTGTTCAACTGATGCGAAGGTTTGTTCCGAAAAACATAGACCCGTTGGGAGAATAAGGGATGGTGGCTGAGAAGAAGGACAGCATCCTACACACATTAGATGGAGAGAAAAATCAGATGCTCCACACCCAAGGAAAACAAAATCCAATTACTTTTTGACAGAACCACAACAACACACCTCTGCGACTGCACAGAATATCAGCCCTGGCACTGTCACATTAATCTGCAGCAGGTTAAGACATAGCCTGAGTTATGTTAAAATCCTTTATAAATGGAAAGGCCAGACACACTCCTCTCACAGTCCAGCTTCTCATCAATAGTGTGCTCATGGTCTGTTGACCCATAACTGCCACATCCTTTAGCTGAGCTGAAGGCCATCAATGCTGACAGCCCCCTGTTAAAAAAAAACAAAACACAAAACAACACAAACAGCTCACCTGCTCTGGGGAGGGATGAGGCTGTCCCGGACATGGAAAATGCCAACATAGGGGTAACGCTCCAAATTCCGTTCCCATTCCTTATAGTGGTCATGGACAACAGCTGGAGGGCAGGAAGACAAACCAGTGAGCAATCTCAGCATTGCAGAGAGGAGCACAATGCTACTTGCATTTACACAGCTACTGGATTCTACCTATGATCTTCTTCACCATGTCATACATGGCTTGCTCCTCTTCTTCCATCTTCCGCCAGCGATACCTCAGGAAGATCAGGACCCCCCAAAGAGTTATCAGACCTGGAAGAAGACAAACAATTGGAATTCACTAACAGACATGACCTTCTGGATCTGATCTGATCTACAGGATCAAATAGGAGATCTATATTGAAGGTTTAGCATTGACAAATGCCCCCTATACAACATGAGCTACCTTTAGTATCTCAGTTTCTGTAATAACTGTAACTATCCCCTTTCACCCCCACCTTGTCTGGCTAGATTATAAACTCTTCCAGTCAACACTCATTTCTTGTTATCACCTCGTCCAGTAAGACCTCTGTCTTAGCTGGGGCATGACAGACTATTCCAATAAAACCTCTAACACTGAAATGCTACAAGTCATTATTAAAGAGGCTGTAAGACTTTGCATCTTAGTGCAAGAAAGAAAACACAAATCTTTTAGGTAGGTTGACACGCTTATTTTGCAGACAATAGTAATGGGTACTTGAGGAGTACCCAGAGAGCTAATCAGCTTGCTGATTGAAAGTGTTAAGCACTCTCAGCACAAGAGCAGGTTTACAGGTCTCCCTCTGCTGTCAGAACAAAGGTTAATTAGAAATTAACTCATCAGCAGATTTATTTCAGCTCTATTAGTAATTTCATATGACTGGGAGAATGTGTTTGTGTGCACAAGTTCATCTCTAGAGACAGCGAGGGGAGAAGCTGTTTACTAACAGCGAGGACTTACACCAGAAAAACAGGAAAAGGTTCATGATGGCAGTGACCACTGCCCGGCGGAAACGGCAGCCGAGCCCCATCTGAGGATGGGCTGATTCCAGACAGAACACTTCCTCCACTCTGGTAACTGGTTCTGATAGGTCTCTGCCTTTCAACCTGATGGGAAGAGGCAGAAAATACTTCACTGAAGAGAGCAGACACTCCAACTGCAGTCTTTAATCAAGACAGGGCGAACAAACAGACTGCAGATGCAGTAACTCGTTCTGTACACCATGTAGAAAACACATCAATATCCTTACAGCTCCTATTTCCAGAACACTTTGGAACTGGCTTCTTAGCCAGGAATGGATATGGCTTTAGAAAAGGCAGCAGGGCTGGAACTCCCACTGGTAAACTGAAGTCTCCCTCCGCAGACTCTCTGACAGCACCTCTCAGTGTGCAGAAGATTAAACTTTAAATTGGATTCCCACCTCCCAGCACAGAGAAATGGAAATGTTTACTGAGTCACTCATCAGCAATCGCAGAGAGAGCAGTTGAGGGAGACTGCAAATGCCTGTGGAGGTTGCGCTGTTTTCCTCGGTACAGCTGAGCATAAACAGTTTAGCTTCAGAAGTGACAACACGTCAGCTCTATCTGCGGTGAGAACAGACACACCCTCAGAAAGCATTCATGGCAAAATCGATAACACATCCTCCTGCAAAATCTCTTCTACACACCCGCGGTGCTACCCGATAGGCTTTGAACTCACTCCTTTATAGATGGATCTACACTGATGCCATTTCCTTACTAGATACTCTCAGCCAACAGGGACCAAGTAATGCAAGCGAGAGCCATCAGGTTCCAAGGAATTGGACTAAATGGGATTTTATTTTCTTATACTACTAATTCATTCTGTGCTTGCAATGAATAACCAATTAGAGAAAGATGCTTTCTCCATTTACTAGTGCACAACTACCATCCTGCTGACAGCTTGTATCTGGTCACCGCATTCTACAGTAGCTGGAGACACACAGTTGTTTCCCACCCCCCTGTCTTATTTACAATCCAAATTCCAGGAAAATCTTTCAAATATGCAGCAGAATCACCCAGTGCAGAGCTCATTTTCAGTTCTGCCTCTCAGACTAGCACCTAGAAAAATAAATCTCATGTAGCATTTGCTAAGAAAGCCACCTGCAGTTTTTTAAGCACACTGAACACCCATGCCACACGCTATGTGGGCTCTGTGAAAGTGGATCTATTCGGCAAACAGACAGCAGAGTTGCTAATTATGAAAAAAAAAAAAAAGGGCAGTATATTGTATCACACAGCTCCTGACGTGAGCAGTGGTCCTGTATCAAAAATTTGAAAACTCTGGATCTCAGCCTACCTATCAATCCAAACCTGCCACTAAGGAAACTGTCCAGTCCTGGAAATTCGCCACACACCAGTAATCAAAGCAGCGCCACCATCTGATCCTTAGATCACAAGAGCAGCTGCAGGAGGTTGTGGTTTTTTTCAGTTGTTCGTCCCATCCCCGCCCCTGTACCTCCCCCATTAAGAGAAAACAGAGCAGTGGGAATTCATCCAAGCTATGCCCACCAACTCCAACGTTACTCCTGTTACAATTCATTTCATCAGAGATATATTTAGTGATGTTCAAATGCAAACAAATGCTAGATTTCAGAGTTAACACAGACTGGAGGCAGCCCACACTTTCCAGAGGAAGATAATGGTGTCAGTGGACTCTGGGTAACAGTCTTTCATTAGGTTATGGGCTGAATGATGTATTTTTTTACCTGAGGAAAGAAGAATAAAATAGTATTTCTGATATTTCTCATGCCCTGAAGAGCCTGCTAGCAGAGAAATCAAGAGAAAAGAACCCTCAACACTATGTAGTCAGTCAGACCATTCATTTTAACATGTATTGTGTGTTCTGCCAGAGACAACTGACACTGAAGACAAGATCCCATTCAACAATCCTTTTTCCTCTTCTCCTCATCAGGCCATGCTCCAAAGGATCCCACAGCTTGGGTGATGTCACCCACAGAGAGAGGGCTTTGCTGTCCAGCAAACCCTTTGGTCAAAGGATGCAGCTCCACACAATAGTGAGGCTCCATCTCTAGTAATAGCACCGAAGAAAAGTTCTCTTGGGAAAAGCATCTACACAGGCAAGTTTAAGAAGTGTGTTGTAGTCATGGGACTGTGGGCAGGACACCAGGACCACCACTTCTGAAGAAGCACAACACAACCATTGATAGCCCTAAGCAGGGCTATCAGATTCACACCTCATCTGCAAGACAGTGTATCCACAAACACAATGTCCCCCAGCAAAGGCTGGAATTAGCTGTTGCCAGTTTTTGCTGCGGGGCTGCACTTTTTGTTTGGAAGTTTGCCCAGCAAGCACGGACACAGTCAATCCCAGATTATTTTCTGAAATCTAACAAAGTACAAGAGCTTTTAAGGGCACACCCCAGAGGATGTTAAACTATGTATCAGCCAACACTGAGAAATGTAACTTTGCCACAGTGGGTTTCCACTTACCATATTCCTAAATCCTTGTTACTGTTCAGTATCCAGTGCAGGGCAGCTTCAAACTTCTGTGTGGAACTACCAGTTACATTCTGTTTGGAAGAACCAATAAGAAAATTAGTTCTCCATTCATTTAGAATACTAAATAACATTATTTCTTGACAGTAGTGGGAGAATTCATTCCATATGGTCTGTCCCCAGCTTAATTCTTGTCACAATTCTACACACTGAAGGAAGGAGAACTAAATCTGAAGGTCTGTCTGGACTAAAGTCTTCTGACCATGGTAGAGGATGCATGAAGCACTCTGCGAAATAACACTATCCCAGGCTGTTAAAAACTAACCACTAAATACAACATAATCTTACTGACAGTTTACCACAAAAGAAATGGAATGCTAGATCAAAGTAGTCTGTCTTCTGACACTTTGGGGTATAGAAAAATCCTTCCTTCTGCCCAGCCCTCAATCCAAGGAAAATTCTGGTTTCAGAAGATTTATGACTATGGTGAAACAACAAACCATTATGTTAGATTTACAGGGGCTGAATCAGAGATATAGGAGAAGATTACTTTCAAAAGAATTGCTGAGAACATGACTGGCCAAAGGGGAGGCTAGAGATATGGGAACGAATCAAAACAGGACAAGGAAGTAAAACAGATGGTGAATCGCTTTAGTATCTATTATTTATTGCCTTATAAGAGAATAATCACTATGCTGTAACAATAGCTGTTCACAGCCTACTCACCACCACGTGATCTTTTGCTTCACTAACCCAAATGCATTTGCTTTTTAGATTTTCTGGGTTTCCGCATTCAAAATTACCTGGTAAGAGTGTCAAATAGAAATCATGTTTTGAAAAAAAAAGTCCTTAACAGTTCAGAAATACACTGAGCTGGCTGGAAATGCTACCCTTTAAAATCCGCTATAGCTCTGGGCAAAATGATTACAAGGTAAGATTGATACTGCAGGCAGATAACATTATGACTATTAATAAAATGCTCAGCCACTGCATATAGGTTGGATCAGGACAATCAAACCTCATGCTTCAGCATGTGAGCTACTCAACATGGAATAGGGGAAAAAGCCCACCGTTCCTCCCCCTTGCAGGGTACATAAGCATTTCTCTGACAAAGCCCTGCAGAGGAGCTGCTGCTTCCATCAGGTACCAAATGCTGTGGTGTTGGGAGTCAATGATCAGCAGCCAAAATGTTCTAAATAAATTACAGCTCTACTTTCAAGACAGGCAGAGAAATGCTGGCAAGGAACTACATCTTTTAAAACAGAGAACTGATTAAACAAAGGTGCTGAGAGACTATGTAAGTGAGGTGCAAAAGTCCAATTTGAAAAGATGCAGAAATTCTGTGAAGCTTGAGTATCTAAAGGCTTCAGCTTTGTTGAGGTCTGAAACCTAGAAAATGGAACTGAAGCTTTTTTACTGATGGACACTGACTTACAGCTGGCTGAACAAGTTTCGACTTGTAAACTGAATTTCTAGCAGCCTTCTCCATCACAAAATACTAATTATGGGCTGGATTTGCTCATACATAGTAAAGAGTGGCTGAACTAGTGTGCTCAGGTGGCTCCTCATCCAGAAGAGCCTGTCTTGGTCTGTACTGAGAAGAAAAGAGGCACTCACATCATCAGCTGCCACATTTCAGCAGAGAGCTAGCAATTTCTTAAGTCTCTTTAACTTTATTTGTAAGAATACATTAGCTTCCACTTACTGACTTTGAATGACCTGAAGATGATTTTAAGATGCTGGTAGAAAAGAACCATAAACCTGAATATTTCTACCTCTAATTTCCAATATATCAAGTGCGAACAAGGACCACACCAGGAGAGCACAGTGATATGAGTGCATTAGCTGAGCACTATTCAGAATAAAAATAAACATCTCTTTTTCTATTTTCCTATTACCTGACTTTCTCAGAGCTCTTCCAGTGGAACTGACTGTTCCATAAACCCTTCTCTTCAAAATGAGGTAAAAAATGCCCAGACAGCTGGGAGTAGCAGTTCGCAGAACGCTCCTAAGTGTTTTATAATGACAATGGGAACTCACCAGCTTGTATGGACAAGTAATTATACAACTCGTGCAGCATGTTCATGATTATGTCCTTCTGTTTAGCTTGACAGAACTGCAAGTCAGAAACAGGTAACAAACATGAAGACACCAGCAGCAACAGGCCAGCCTGGCTAAAAATGCACAAAATACCAGCAGTGGGGTTTGGCACCATTATGCACCATAAGTTCAATTTAAACATACATGCAATTTCCCAGTCAAAAACGAGCCAGGATATCCTCTGAAAGTACTGCCAGCCTCCCCAGCCCAGCCCACACCACCATACAACCCCTCCAACCAACCCGAGATGGATTCTTTGCCTCCAGAGCATCACAGGAGACAGAACCCAACTCTGAATCCAGTACGAATTTTTCTCTCTCCCAGTAACACATTATGATAAAAGAAACGGGGCCACTTTACAGTGGGAGTTGAGGGAATTGGTTGGATTAAATCTTGGATTGTTAAAGCTGAACACAGCTTTATTGCAAACCAGTATCGCTTCTGTTACAACAACTAAAGAAATTCATTTACATAACTGGGAATTTAAATTTTTATCTTGCAGTCCCACAGACAGTCTTCATTTAATCTGGCCCATTAATTCCAACTCATCAAATCACAATTCTTCTGTGAAACAATAGAACTAACGATTTTATAGTGAAATAGATATTGGTGGAAGTTACCTGGAATAATTACTCTTCTGTGAGAATCCCCCACCCACAATACTTAAGATAAATAAATATATATATATATTTAAATAAAAAATATACATATGCTTACATCATCTGTTCTTTCGTCACAATCCACAGGCAGAAGATTAACTACAAGAGAGAAGGTGAGGCAGAGTTAGCTGTCTGCAAAACAAGAGCTTTGATCCAGAAAGTAATTATTTTTAAAAGAAAGTTCTACTTAAAAGCCTGATTCTGATTTTCTTAATCTCACTCCACACAGCAACTCGCTATGCAAACAGCATATTCAAAGCGCCACTTTGGTCACAGTGCTGGAAGGAAAACAAATAAACCAAGTGCAAATGATGAACCTTGAGCAGCTGGAAAGTAAAAACGGGGACCTGAATGTTTGAATAGCTTCTTTTAATGAGATGTTTCATGCTCCTCTACTACCTTCCTGCTTCACACTAATCTTTTACAATCTAGTAATGTCACTCGCTGCACGCCATGGTCACTTGAAATATCACGGTGATAACAGGGACTTAAATCAAGCCTCTTCCTCAAGGCAAAAGCAGAGGCTTTATTTTAGTCAGAGCTGTTAACTCTGCAGATCACGGCCTCTGGTCTAACAGCTCCCTCCCACCCTGACAACTAGCTCTACACCAGTCCACCATGTTGAGCAACTACCTGAGAATTTAAAGGATTTGCAGATGTGCTGGAAAATTTCTGGCTTCAAAATATCATCGGCTTTGACATAGCTAACAAAGTTGAAGAGGGGGCATCAGAAACTCACTCATGTTGGAGAGTTTTATTCTAACTTAGAGAAAGCAGAAAACACTTTCCCAGCCCGTGCAAAGCACACAAACCCCTCCAGGAACAGCGTGCCAAGGTTCAGGACTTGCACCTTCCCAACCACACCCCAAACCCCTTCTTTCAGTTCAAAGCCATGAAGCAACACTATTTCCATCTGGTCTAGCTGGGGAACTCTGCTTTTGAAAACCATGCGATGGGGAAGCCCCTTTTAATCTCTCATCAAAGCTCTGCCACACTTGAAGTGCTGAAGTTCCAGTTCAACCACCATACTTCTCACGTGGCCAGGATAAAAGCCTTGAAGGGCTGGGCTGCGCAGAGGGTAGCGTTAAAAACATACCACGGGCAATTACACAGATGTCACGGTACACAACAGACAGTCATAAAATCCATCCTTGGCCTAGCAGGAATGGTCATTCTCCAGAAAACCCATGGTTTAGAAGAACCAGAGGCCAAACTCATTTGAAAAAACCACACACTTGACTTCCTTTCCATGACTAACAAGGTTTTCGAAGGTCAAGGGGAGATGGAAATGAGGACAGGAGCAGAGATGTCAAGTTACGGCAATAAGAATGATCAGCATGACAGTGATGGAAGTAATAAAGGGAAAGCAGAGAAGAGAGGTGAGGAATAAACTTTCAAACCAGGATTAAACCAGTGCACGTACAGTTCTCCTCTCTCCGGTCCAGCCAGCCTGACCCAATCATCTTCACCATGAGGATGCCCAGAAAAATCAGCAGCAGCACAAAGCTGGCAAGACAAAGGAACTGGGAGAAGTAGTACTCGATGCCTTTGCCCTTCACATCCATCTGCTGCTTAGGGGTCGACCTCAACAAGTGTGGGCGGGCAGTTATTCCCTGTCCTGCTCCTGACGTGTCCCACCAGCTCCCTGAAGCCAGCCCTGTATCCTTCTTAGCCCTCCACGGGAACCGCCGGATCAATCCCACTCCCTGGCTGCTGGGGTTCAGCTCCCTGTCTGCCTCCTTCCGAACGCTGGAAGCCAAATCCTCTTTCCCTCTCCCAAAGTAGTGACTTAACCCCCCAGGTCCCGCTGAGGTGCCCCAGTGGGTGCTGGGTGCCACCTTACTTTCCTGCCTCCACGAGCTGTCAGAGGAGAGCCCCTTCCTTTCTCCTCCTGTCTCCCACTGAGCTCGGGAGCTCTGCCCCCCAGTTCCTCCTCCCAGTGTGCTCCAATGGCTCCTAGACTTCAAACTCCCACTCTCATCACAGGAAAGGGGTTTGGAGCTAAGCCCTCCACTCCTGCCTGCAGAGCTACCCCAGTGGGATGTGGAGCTCAGCCCCCCAACCCCATCCAGGGATGTCCCCAAGCCAGCTCTGATGCCAAGGCCCCCACTTTGCTCTGCAGATGGGCTCCACTGGGATGTGGAGGTTGACCCACGAAACCTGTCCAGGGATGGCCTCAACCCAGAGCTCAGCCCCCCACTTCTCTCTGCTGAGGTACCCCAGTGTAACGAGGGGCTAGAGCCCCAAAGCCCATCTGGGGATGGCTCTGACCCAGCACTGAGCTCCTCACTTCTCCCTGCAGTCAGATACCACTGGGAAGTGGAGCTTGGCTCCTGAAACCCATCCACAGATGCCCCCCGCCCAGTGCTGAGCCCCCTGCTTCTCTCTGCAGATGTGTCCCACTGGGACATGGGGCTTAGCCCCCCGGACATATCCAGGGATGCCCCCAGCCCAGCCCCGATCCCCCTACTTCTCTCTATAGACGTTTCCCACTGGGAGGAGGAGCTCAGCCCCCCAAGCCCACCCAGGGATCCCCCCAGCCCGTCCTCTACTCCCCCACTTCTCAC
>JANHGN010026708.1:3654-29915 GCA_024605025.1 Megaceryle maxima | reverse complement strand
TAAATTCAAAACAATAAGCAAAACTCAAAAGAAGCATTTTCTCAGCTGTATTGGAAGAATAGACTAAAACTGGAGACAGATAATGCTGAGGCACAGAATGTGTTCTTCACATCAGCAAAGAGAGGCAAAGCAAGACCTTTGCCCTGCAAGGTGATGCTGTCCCCTGTCCTAAAGGACAGGGTTCAAGGAAGAGACCTGCCAGCTGTGAATGAAGGGTGAGTCAAGGATCACTTCAGAGAACTTGAGCCTCTGGGATGGAGAGCTAATATCCAAGAGTGCTGAGAGCTGGCCAGCGTCTTTGCAAGGCAACTCTATCATTCCGAAAAGTCATACACATCATGGGAAATCTCCAATTAATGAAGGAATGCAAACATTGCACCCATCTTCTAAAAAACTTGAAAATACAATATAGAGAACTACAAACTGGTCTGTCTCACTTCAGTCACTCGGAAAATCATGGAATAAGTCCTTTTAGAAACAATTTCTGGGCACTTGGAAGAGAAAAAGCTGATTTGAACTAGCCAGCATGAGTTTACCAAGAATAAATCATTCCTGACAAACTCAGTTGCTTGCTGTGGTATGCCCGGATCATGTATAGATATGATATATAGATATGACATCATTTGCTTAGGCTTTATGAAGTCTATAGACACTCCGTGGCAACAGCATTCTTGTATGCAGGTTGGGATGCTGTGGTTTGGATGCATAGGCAACCAGAGGGGGGGAAAAAAAAAAAAAAGATACTAGTTGGACTATTAGACTGAGGGGGCAATTGTAAATGGTCCATACTCTACCTAGATGCTGATAACAAGCAGAGTACCACAGAGGTCTGTCCTGGCATCAATCCCATTTAACACCTTTACAAAAGACTAGGAGGAGTGGCAGTGTGCTCCGATCAAGTTTGCAGATGACACCAAACTGTCAGGTGGACCAGTCAGCATGCTTGAGTACAGTGCTGCCACAAAGGAGGATCTAGATAGGATGAACAGGAGCCATAGTAGGTCCTCAATAGGAGGTTCTGTACCTGGCAAGAAGGAATCCCTGGCAGTACTACAGGGTAGGGTATGATGGCCTGGGAAACAGCACTGCTCAAAAAAAAAAAAGGCCTTGGGGGGTCTTGCCAAACACCAAGATGGATCATGACATAGAAAAGTGCCCTAGTAACAATGAGACCCAAGAGTCTTCTGCACTGTCTTAACAGAAGCACAGCTAATAAATCAAGGGAAATTATTCTTTTTCTTCAGTCAGCTCTCATTAGACTCATCTAGAATACTGTGTCTCATTTTTAGCCCAGACAAAAAGAGATCAATAATCTACAGAGAGTATAGTGGAAAGCCATGAGGGGAACGACTATAGGGAAATCTCATAGAAGCTGCTAAACACCTATGGGGAGGTCATCAAAATAAGGCTCTTTGCAGGGATTCCTGGTGGGACAGAGACAATAGGCATAACTAAAAAAAAAAAACCAAACCACAAAACCAAAAACCAAACAAAAAAACCCAAACCAAACCAACCAACCAAACAAAAAAAACCCAAACCAACCCCCCCCACCCAAAAAAAAAACAACAGAAAAAGGAGATGTTCAGACCAGATGTAAAAATTGCTAAGTAATGAGCACAGTCAAGCATTAGTATAGTTTGCCAGAGAGGCTGTGCAGTCTCCAGTCCTGTGCAACCTGATCAGAGTTCATGGCTTTGAACAAAAAGTAGGACTACCAGCCTCCTGTGGTGCAACTCACCCTGAGTATTGTATGATTCTATAAATTTCCATAGAAAACATTACAGAAAAATGCCATAAGTAATGCTCACGAATGGAAAACCGACCTTCACTTCTAGTACTACATAGAAGTATTCTTAGGGTTGGGGAGCATCCCAATAGACCTTAACTGTCCTGAACAGCCTCATGTAGCACTCCCTTTGTAGGCATAGACCTGGACCTTCAGTCCCAGCCTGAGTTATTTTGTAGGTGAAAAGTACAGCTTCCTTATGTGCTGCTTTTTAACATGAATTCCATGGGTTATGGAACAGCAGTTGCCAAATACAATTCCTAATTCTCTACAGTGATTGCTATCTTCTTCAGTGGATATGAAGAACTCTCCCTTCAAATTCAGAGTGGTTTCATAAGTGGTGCAGAACAGAGATAAGGTTTGGCTTCATTTAAGTAGCTTATGTATTATATGGATAGGTACATTCACTTCTCATAATTACCTGATTACACTGGCAATCAGGTATACAAAGAAGATGGCAGGATTAATGAGATCGCTCTTTTGCATATTAAAAAAATCATCTGTCAAATGTTCATTACACTTGTCTAATGACCTCATTAAAAATTCAATGCTTAAACTGTACTATCTTTCTTGATTTATCATACTCAGCTCTTAACATTTTGATGGTTGATGCATGGATGAATTTGAACCATATTATATTCTGTTTGTAGAACTGCTTGTATTTCAGTTACAAAACAGCCAAAGGTTGTCTGATGGAAGTAAATCCAAATTCTATGTCAGTAAAGAAGCCAGTATACAGTATTCATATGGGTGTCCAAACAGTGAGTAGAAAATGAGAAAAAAAAAGCATGGTATAAGGCCCTGCATAGGCTTGTTTTCACTGTGCCTGTGACAGCATGGTTCTGCTCCACATCTGCCGTGCTTGGATGTGTCAAAAATGGTAATTTGAGATTGGCTTCGAGTACACTGTCTTCAAAAAATTAGACTTTAATGAGAATTCATTTGAAGATTCTACCTAGAGTCCAATAACATAGATGAGGATTTTCAAATTTGGAATTCATTCATCCATTGACATAGATTTTTTAAAAATACTCAAGTTTTGTTTAGCTGTTTGTGAGGTTTGTAGCAGAACTGATGAGTACCACACATATTCAGGAAAATCAGTCTTTCAATTACTACTGTAAGAAAAGAATCACTGAGCACTCTGATAGTCAACCTGGTATATCTGTGAAAAGAAACAAGGGATGAGGTTTGCATTTATTAGCTTAATCTGTCTTCACTGTCATTTTGCCCAGTTCAACAAAAGCAAAGGAGAAAAAACCTAGTAATTTTTCTTATTACATTCCAATATCTGTAATGTTAAAATATTTGAAATCCTTTTAAATCTGAGCAATAGTGTCATCACTCCTATGCTGGTCCAGAGACCAGATCCTTGTGCACACTGAAAAAGCATCAATTAAATTAGACTTCAGAGCTGTGGTGAAATATTTATTTTTCTTAAGCAGAGATGTTACTACCAAATAGGTCGCAAATGAGAATATGCTCAAAGTCTAAGTAAAGAGGTGTGAATAGCTTGTTGGACTCTTTTGGAAGAAGAGTAGAGACAACTCTGACTAGAGAAAGTTATTTTTTTCTGAAAATTCATGTAAAGTCACTATGGACTCTCCTTTGGTACTTCTATTAAGAGTATTCCTGTTGGACAAGCCTGAAAAAAATTATATAGTCATATAATGGTTTGGGTTGGAAAGGACTTTAAAGATCACCCAGTTCTAACCCCCCCCTGCCTTGGTGGGTTATTCTCTGTTAATGAGACATCAGTTGGCAGAAGGAAATTAAAAAGCTATATAGAATATATTTCACAATTGTATTACATGCCTTTAAAAAATAATGGTTTAAAATGATTGGTATTGTGGGTCTTATTTGAGAATAAAGGCTGCCAAAGGTAATGCATGTGATGTAAAGAACAGTGACTTTTAGCTGACAAAAGCTAAGTAGATTTCCTACTGTGCTTAAAGCCAGCAAGACACTATTTTAGCTGGCTTTGAAGTGTTTCTGCCTGGGAAGGATTTGGATCCAGTTCAAGGGTGGGCAGCATATTCACTCCTTGACCACAAGTGCAAGGATGATTTCACAGCCTGGCCAACAGGCAACACTGTAATCATCTGATTCATATTGTACCTGTTTCCAAGTTAGCATCACAGCTCCTTTCTTTTAAAATCAGTGCTTAGTTTTCCCAACTGTTACAGCTCAGAAAAACATTTGTTTCCCACTTTCCTTTTTCTAATTTGCACTCAGGTCACTTAGTACCTTAAAGAAAAAAGTCTGATCCTGTCCCTTAAGGACTCTTTTACTGATTTTTTTTTTTTTTTTTTTTTTTTTTAGCTGCTTATGTATTTGTCTCAAAAAAACAAAGTCTTAAAATGTTAGAAAGAAATTAATAATTTTCTTAAATTACCTGTTTTCATTATTACAGTATACTGTGTTTAAATTTCAAAACTCCTACTTCCTGTACCTTACCCTATGTGACTAAACAGGCAAGGCTTGAAAAGAAGCTACATAGGAAAGAAAAAGGAGACATTCTTGTTTAATGGGTTGTTGCAATGATAACCTCCTTCTACTCCTTCAAAGCATGGAAGCCTAAAAGGATATTTTAAGCCAAATTGGCTTTTTACTTGAAGTAGATTAAGTTCTTGTGTGTCCTTTTCTTCTAGAAGAACCAAAAATTGGGGATATTCCAGTATACAGCAGTAGCCAAGCAGCTACAGAAGCTAAGTCTTTGACTTCGATCAATCCAACTGAATTCCTATGAATATATAACGTTAGGAATTTTGAAAAGATGCTTATGTGGGAAAGTTGAGGGAAAAAAAGTCTTTTGTAACTCTTTCCTTGGTATATTCAGCATATATTATTATTTTTTAGGATGTTCTGTCTGGATATAATTTCCAGTTATTAGGGGTTACTGAATCTAGTAGCCCAATGGAGGTGAGGCTGTTGTAGCTTCATGTCACTGGATCCAGCAAGGAGTGATGCACACAATACACGTATGTTGTATACACATAGCTGTCCACACAGATCAACGTCAAAAAACCCACTATCACTCATGTAAAAATAAACAGCACCAATGGCCTCATCTTGTCTCTCTTCCCAGATGGAAGTCTATTAGTGGGAAACACAAATACATATAGACACACACATATGCAATATAGATCCCTCCAGTAGCTGGCATTAGACAGTCAGTCCAGTAGCAGGCCACAGGAACATTTCATCTCCATTTGCCTTATGCACAGATACACAAATGCAAAAGGGTCACTTATTTGATGCCCAGGCCTGGTGGTGCTCCCAGTCAGACCTGTGATAGTCAACTCACAGAGGCACACCTGTGTCTGTCCCAGACTTCTCATTGCTTCAACACCTGGGTCCCAAGGCTCATATTCTCTTTGTGGGCTAGTCTGGCTTGAATCCAGCTAGTGATCACTTGCTGGCATATGTACCCCCACACTATCCTATACTCTGAATTCTGCAGTTGCTCCACCATAGACCCACTGGTCACGCTCTCACTGTAGTTTTGGCACTCAGACCCCAAACACACACATTCACACTGAATAGTGTCCTTCATCCAATAAGAGTTAGAAATGGAGTTTAATGTGAAGACAGGAGAGACTGCACTGACCCAGCACAGAGCATGGTCAGACAGACATGCATGCTGACCAGCAAACCGTTTATGGGTGACAGCTTCCCTTTTATCTTGTTTCCTGAATTTTGCCATGTTTATTTCTCCCCAGACCACCCAGATGCCTCTAATTTCTTACCTTTGGTTCCTTCCTTACACATCTCATAAGTCGTCTTGCACAATCTCATTACGGTCTTTTCCTGGCATCCCATAAAGTGTTCCATTCCACATGTGCCTTTAGCACCTACCTTAATAAATACTACAGTTAGGCACAGTACATTAAAAATGGTTTATATCCATATTTGTCTATGCCCTTTTCATTTATAACTCATTCTAAATAGACAGTAGATGTATAGTAGAGAATAAACATAAGTAATGTATGTCTGTGGCTTTTCACAGTTTCTCTCTGCAGAAATTTAAAAATAACCAGGAACAGTATTTTGAGAGTCTCAGAATTGCATGTTCTTCATATAAAACGGTTAATAGCTTGTTAATAACATTGACGCAAATATTCATTATAAAAATAATATATTGGTCTAATATTTATCTCCAGTTAAATCAGATAAGTATAAAGCCATGATTTTTCCTTCTCTGCATCAGAAGTTGTTACTCATATTTTCTTGCAAGAGAGTTTTTTGTGAAATATATTGAGAAAATGAACCACTTTTTTCCTCTCTTCACATAGAATGGTTTGTAGCTGTTGTCTGCTTGATAAAGAACAAAAATAGCAGGCTCCTTCTTTTCAGTGTTTTCCAGTTTGAAAGATGTTCTGGTAAATGTGCTTTCCTAGAAATGGGATTGTACAAATACACTTCCTCTGTACCTAAGACATAAATGTGCACAGTTTGGGTCCCAGGTAGTTTTGTTATGAAAATAAAAATGCAAGAGTGGAAGCTGTGATAAACTGACAGGGCAATGGCTCCTAATAATCTCTTCATTGCAATAATGTGAAATAACAGAGATAGTGTTTATAAAATATGCTCTTCGGGATAAAAATAAGAAGTACTTGCTCAAACACTTTTAAAAGATCATTGACATATACCTTTACAATATATCTTTTAAGTGTGCTGATTAGAAGAAATGCCTGCTATAACTTTAAAGTACATTTTACCATCTTTTAAAATACTAAATAGACAGTAAAATTCAATATTTGATCTTGTAATTTTACCAGAATCCTTGATGTTAGAATCTGAAAGTTGCATGGAAACTCTACAGAATTTGGTGAATTTAAGATGTGACTTTCTGTGAAAAAAACCCTTCCAGACTGCAGTTTGGAAAGTAATTTACATTATTTTTACCTGACTTTTAATGGAATTGCTTCAACATTTTGTCTAAGTAATTATTTTTCAAGGGGCATTTGATTGAAAGCTTAGTGAAATAAGCGTGGTTTTTTTTCCACTGAGAAACCCATGCACATGTTCTAAAATTTCAATAAGAAGGTAGTACTTAATTTTTCTGAAATATGTAATTATACTGTGATTTGGCACACCATGGACATGCTACCTGGTAAAAAATGTAAAAAGATACAGAATGATTTCCAATGGGAAAGTTAAACCCATTATTAGTTTAATGCATCAGATGTTCTGACAGAACTATATATTAGAAATGGCTGCTAACTGCTAGCATATAAATCCCCCCTTGGTTTGGATATTAAACACAAATATATACAGTGACAGGTCAGCCTACCTTTCCTTGCCCTGGGTCTTTAATTTTATGATTGCACATTTAGTTGTATACATAGTACAGCAACATTTCATAAGCCACAGTAATATACGCAAAGCAGTATCATTTTGTTGCTCTCAGTTTTACTATAAAAATCAATAAACTCTTCAAAACTTACAGGAAAAAATAATAACAAATTATTATAGTACTGAAAACAGAAAAAAAAAAAAAACACCCAACTTCAGTGACTTACACAGAGAAATGCTTCCATTATATTTTCTTCACTGCCTTGTTTTCATATTGCCATAATCATGTAAGATATTTAATGGTCTCCATTTTCTTTTCTCTAGCCTGAAGAACAATATGCTGATCAAACACAGCAAGTATACTGCCTCTTTACTTTTACACTTCACCACACAGTGACCTGTACTAAATGCCTTGCAATGGAAGAAAGCTCAGGAAGAGAACCTAATGCATTTAGTAACAGAAGTTAACATTTAGGTAGTCCAGGCTAAATGTAGTTAGATCATGTACCTAGGACTAAGACACCATAGGACGAGAGCCAGAATTTACCCTATTTTGAGGTTACGGTGTGAAAAGCACTACAGCCTCACAGCCACCACTAAAATGTGCATACAGGATGACTGAAAGTTATCTTTCTCCTTTTGTAAAAATTTTCATTCTTCTATCAAAAAAGATTTGCTGTATAGTGATATAACTACGATCTAAAGTTTGATACAGAACATACAGGCTTTAAGTACCCAATCCAGCTTTGCACACTGGATTGCTTCAGAGGAGATATGCTCTAACAAGGATAATACAATGCTTTTTGAATAAGTGAAAGTCTCATATTTATCTCAAAAGAAACTATAGGAGACTTATGAAGAAATGCAACAAAAGCACAGACTCTCAGAGGTGTCTAACTTTTCTTTTTTAATCTGTACTTGATTTTTACAATTTGCTTTAAGTTTGGTGTTTCTGAGATAAATAAAAAGTGGTAAATATCAGTTTTAACAAATTTGAAATCCATGCAGAACAATTAAAATAATGTTATCAGATTATCTTGTTTTTAGAAATAACATGGAAGAAAAATACTGAGCAATTTCTACATCAGTTTGTTCCATATGTATTTTAGAGATATCCTGAGATGAGTTATACAATAAAAAGAATGGAGAATAAAAAAGTAATCTAAATAATTCATTCACTGTTAATACTACTACTCAAAAACTAGAATCTTCTAGTCTGAACAGCCCTTATTTCACTGTTTTAATACTGACTTTACTGTGTCCTTTTTGGAATGACTTAATAAATGTTTGTCCTACTAAGAGTTTTCTTCTGAAAAGTCTTGTAAATCATAATCTTTACTTCTTCAAGAACTGAACTTACTGAACTGTGTTACTCTTACAAGAAACTGATATTTTTCCTAAGGCATAAAATCAACCTTAAAGGTTTTCTAGTCTCTTTTATAAATCTCAAATCTTTGTTGAAGATCCAGGCATCAGAACAGAATGCACTATTCCATCAGTAGTCAAAATGTTTGGGTCAAAAAATACCTACTGTTTCTGCTTTATATGCATCTGCTAAAAATCTACACATCTACGAGATTATACTAGCACTGATTCTACATTTTATTCTGGAAAATTGATAAGATTTACTGGACATCATCAGCTGACAACAGGTTGCTTATTGGACCATGTCCTGGTTTGAGTGAGAATAGAACTAATTCTGTTCAGTGATTTTACTTTTCAGTTCAGTTCTTCTAAGTGCACTTTCTGAAGTCAGCAGCCTGTTTTCACAGACAGTGTCTGCTGCTTGCAGTGGTAACACCCCATGGTTAGAGTTACTACCAAGGATTGGTGTGCAGACCAAGCACATTGCTGAATCTTGTGTACCACATTGGGGGGTGCAGAAAACTGACAGGCTGCACCTGCAGGGAAGAGCGGACAGGGCAGGTGACCCCAAACTGACCAAGGAGGTATTCCATCTCATATACATTATATTTGGTATAAAGCTGAGGGATCTGGAGGGACTGTGGCTCTTCTCCCCTCTTGTACCGCTTTGTCAGCTTTGCTTGGCTTGGCTCAAGTCCTTTTTCAGTTTCTTCTGAGGAGCATCTGAGGAGGACTCTGTCCATTCTGCCTTCAGTTGCAATCGGTGTGTTCCTGAATCCAGTAGCAGAATCCATCTCCTGAACACAGCTCCCATCTGCTCCTGGGCCCAGATTGGGACCCCTGGTTCCTGCTCTACAGCATCAGCAGTGATGATGATGTAATTATCATCGAGGGGGTTGGGTTCTATAATGGTTTTGTATATATTTGTAAATATTCTATTTAAGTATTATTATTATCATTAAAGCTGTTCTAGTTTCCTTTTTTAATCGCTAAGTCTCTCTCTCCCTTATTCCTTTTCTCTTTCCCTTTGGGGAGGGAGGGAGGGTTAACAGAGAGCATCTGTTAGGTCTAAGGAGCTGCCCTGACCCTACACCGTGACACCCTGCTCCTTCTTCATGATACTGAACTCCACTGTGACATGATCACTACCATCAAGGCTTGCCCTCAACATTTACATCCTCAAACAGACCTTCTTTGTCCAGCAGCACATCTCTCCATGTTGGCTCTTCCACTGTCTGCACCAGAAAGTTATCAGAAAAGTCTGGGTTGGAAGGGACCTCTAGAGGTCATCTAGTCCAACCCCACTTGCTGGGAGCAGGGCCATCCTCTACTAGAGCAGGTTGCTCAGAGCCTCATCAAGTCTCACCTTGAATGTCTCCAGGGATGGGGCCTCACCCACCTCCCTGGACAACCTGTTCCAGTATTCTACCACTCATTGTAAAGAACTTCTTACATCCTATCTAAATCCACTCTTTTCTAATTTAAAACCATTGCCAAAACCCATTCTTAGATGTAAACAATTCTACTGATAATTTTTACTGTCAATAAAAAGGGTATGTGCATAAGAACATACTTCACTTCTGGATTGGGAAAAGCACTTCTCAGTAAGGCAATCACTGATGCCAAGGGGGAGTTGTCTATGCACTGCTCCATTACATTATCCATTTATGTTTATCCTGTGACAAAGATAGGACCACTACAGCTAGGCACCTGGAATTTCTTGAAGTATAGGAGAGAAATTGCCACTTTTACACAGTGATTCATTTTATTATGAAGTAAAAGTCTAAAATAATTTATCCTCAGAATTACTTATTTCTTTAATTATAAAGGGAGCCTGGAATTAAAAACAAACAAAACAGCGTAGATATTTACACTGTAGATTTCTTAAGTAGCTGAGGTAGTTAAAAAAGTTACTTGTTTATCTGCCATGTAACAAGTAATAGGACAAGAGGAAATGGCTTCACGTTGCACTGGAGAGGTTTAAATTAGATATTAGGAAAAATTTCTTCATCAAAATGATTCTGTGATTTTATGATCCACTCATTACTAGACACAAGGTTTTGTAACATATCTCATTGTCTCTAACTCCCTCAGTTTCATCTGTCTCAGAAGAGTTAGACTCCATTCATAGCATTAAGTCATTAAGGGAAAACATCAGCTTCCATTTGTCTTTTAAAACATAGTTTCAAGAGTTCATGAGTAAATAATTGAAAGTGTAAAGGCAAAACATGAAAAGGCAAATGATATAATATAGTTATTACCTTCTACACACTATGATTTTAGACAGCTGTGATCAAATTAGTTTTTAGGGCTACATCTGTATCAGTAAACTAAAAGGTATTGTGACCTGTTTGTGAGTTAAACTCTTTCCATACAAATCAAGAAAATATTTTCCATAATATATTTTAGGAATTCCTGACCAGTTTATCCCCTAAACAAATCCTGGAATTAGGAGAGTGCTAGCTGAACTTGGATGAGACTGTACATAGATTAAATAAGAATAAGCCTGATAGTAAATTTGCTTCCTGATTACATGAAACTCTAATTCAGACACAGCCTTGAATCCCTGTCATTATCACTCTCAGACAATGGAAGAAAGATACATGTGCAAAAAAGAATAATATTGACTTAATTATTTTAAAGTATGATAAATCAGTTTTGAAGAGTATTTTGGAGCATATTTGTTCATGTTACTGATGAGAATTTCAGTACGATATGCTCTCTGGAAGCTCATAAATAAAACTGCACATCCATAGAAGATTTTCTGATGAATGAAATGCATGATTATAGCCTATACAGTTTTTATCATGTAATTATTGAAAACGTATAACCAACAAAAAGCTAAAAGTGCCTAGAAACAGCATAAAATTCCAGACTGCTGCCCCACTTGTACATACCAATCATAACCATATGTACTTTTCCTTGAATCCGCAGTCAACTTTTTATCAGCACTTAATTGTCTTAGAAAAGCTCTATATAATGTAACAAGCTGGTGTTTCAGTGACTCTAAAGATAGTCAGAGGCAAACTGTAAGATTTTCACCCCTTTGGGTGGCTTTGTGTACATATCCTTCCCATAGTTTAGAGAGTCAAACAAAACACTTCTAAGGTGTTGGAGAGTCTGGAACATCTGTCACATGGTGAAAGGCTGAGAGAGCAGGAATTGTTCAGCCTGAAGAAGAGAAAGTTCAGGGAATCTTGTTAATGTCTGGAAATACCTAAAGTGAGGGTGAAAATATGACAAAGCCACGCTCTTTTTAATGGTGTCCAGTGACAGGACAAGGCAATGGACACAAACTGAAACACTGGAGGTTCTCTCCAAATATCAGGAAAAAATTCTTTACTGTGAAGATGACTGAACATTGGCATAGGCTGCCCAGAGAGGTTGTGGAATCTCCCTCATTGGCAATATTCAAAAGCCATTTGGACACAGCCTGCTCTAGGTGGCCCTTCTTGAGCAGAGAGGTGGCACCAGATGACCTCCTGAAATGAGGATCATTGATCAATGAACCTTGATCATTCTGCAGTGCAAAAGAAGAATTATAGCTCCACTGCACACATATTGTCAAAAAATGGTGGCATCCTGCCCTACTCTGATGCCAGAGGAAAACCTTCAACTTAATGAGGAACAGGAAATATTTTCTAATATATCTTTGCAAATTGGCCTGCAGTACTGATTTATTTGGGTTTACAAGCTCAGCAGAATTGGTTGGATGTATGACTAAATATGGAATTCATGAAACAGCCAAAGCAAGGGTGCAGTCTTATCACATGCACAGTAACTGTAAGTCATCACAGTGCACACAACTACCAAGTGTAGAAATGGGCAGGATTTTTTAAAATATTAATGTTAAGAGAAAAATTTGTATTGAAACTAAAGCCCAAATTAGTCTTGAACCAGAAAGTCTGAAAAAGGACATTTTTAAAAGACTTTTTTTCTTTTTTTTAAATGTACATACTAGTTAAAAAAAAATATTAAAGGTAATGAAAAACACTTAGGTTTGTCCTGAAAGATTTTTCTTCTGGCAAATTATAACATCAAAGAATGAGTATTTCTGAAATGCTGAGAGACTGTGAAGAGGGAACAGGAAGGCAGACAGAGGACGGGTGAAAAACCCCTGTATTCTCAAAAAAAAATACTTAGTGTTCTTGTCATGCTGAAATGCATTTCAGAAAACAGAAATCCAACTGTGTTGAACCCAACAGAAAACATTAAATACCTTAGAGGAGAAAACAGATAGTGGAAATTGCAAATCCAAGGTGGATATTTAAGTCGAAAAGATAGTAACGAGAGAAATACCATGGGATATTAAATTTGAGAATTAGGAAAATTTGTAAAGATCAGTTTAGCACTGTGACTCGGTGCAATGAAATACATTCCTAACCAACACTGAGAATAGCTTAATACAGATAAATTATAACAGTGATTAAGAATAGGAATATGGACAAGAAACTGGATTATTCTAAAGGGCACAATGTATTTTACCCTTCTTTTTAAGGGATTATCAGCAACTGAAACATAAAATAGGAAATCCATAATTATGAAGATTAAATGTATGAAAAGAAGTCACATAAACCTACCAAAGGCAGATATAGGAAATGGCTAAAATGCTACCCACAAACTCTCATGAACATATTTTTACTGTAAATGACATGAGAGATACAGTACTTTGAACTAGGTAAGAAGACTAACAGAAATTGCTTTAACTGCACCACTGCAATATGTTTATAATTGTACATCCTGACTAGAACTAATGTTAAAAATATTTTGCATGCAAATACTAAAATCTGAGAGATGGTGAAGAGCTTTGCAGAATTTTATAAAGCTTCCTTCTGTCATGGGCAGTACAACAGTAGATAGAATTCCCTGATGAAAATGGCAAGGTCATTCATAAACTGTGCTAGAACAAAACTTTTAAAAACAAAGCAGTGTTTAGACAAGATCTGTGTCTTGCATTCTAATAATTGGTTGGTTGTTTTGTTGTGTGGGTTTTTTTGTTTGTTAGTTTTTTTTGGGGGGTGTGTGAGTTTTTGTTGTTAAAGGAAAAAAAAAAAAAGAAAGAGAAAAAAATAAGCTATTATTAAGAAATTATTCCAGGAAAAAATTCTATTGTCCAGAAATGTAATGGAATGGAGATGAAATTAAGGTTACATTGAATTAGTGGGAATGTCAATGTCTCTTCTCCCAAGTAACTAGAGATAGGACAAGATGTAATGGGCTTAAGTTGCACCAGAGGAGGTTTAGTTTAGACATCAGGAAAAATTTCTGTACTGAAAGAGTGGTGAGGCATTGAAACAAACTGGCCAGGGAGGTGGTTGAGTCACCATGCCTGGAAGTGTTAAAAAAAACATGTAGACGTGGCACTTCAAGACATGGTTTAGTGGTCATGATAATGTTAGGTAGACAGTTGGACTTGATGATTTTGGAGATCTTTTCCAACCTTAATGATTCTATGTCTACAGCCTTAGTTTTTCTTCTACCTTTTTCTGAAAAAAAAAAAGGTGATGGATGCTGTTAAGTAAAGAAAGCCTTACCAGTCAAACCTTTAGTCTCAATCACAGAGTCTCCATTCCCATTTTCTATGGTATTGTTTTCCCTACCTTGCACCAGTGCTCTGCCTCCATAATTATCCTTTATCTTCTGTTTCTTCCTTCCAGTCTAGTAAATTGGGAAGGGGAAGAATAAAAATCAGCAAAAAAAAAATTATTACATAACACTTTTTTTTTTGCCAGTGCTCTTGCCATTCCCAATTATTGCTGCTGTCATATTAATTCTAGGGAATAAAGCAAAACCAAATACAGGCACTTCCTTCTACAAGTTTTGCACGATAGTTGTCGTATGCATCTGTGAGGCCATATGGATTTTCTTTTTTTTATTAGTTATATGTTATGAACTTAAGGACATTGTGTCTGAAAAAATGTTTACATAATATACACAGATAAAATGACAGGTGTCACCCAAGACATAGCTAATAGCTGTAAAACTACACAGTATATAAAGATGTCACTTGGTACAGGTAAACATGAACTATGTAGAAAACAAATCTATGAAATGTCACAGCAAAAAGTAGAAGAAAATATTTTGTGAATTTAAGTTCAGGTTACTAATAATAATTCAGTTTACTTCCTAGGCAGAAACATATTGCACTAATACATACAACAAAACTATTACTTACCTTGTCACAGCCATTTATCATTTTCAGCCATCTGCAAACTGTTCAGCCATCTGCCTCTCCAGGTTCATGGATTTCAAAAATTGAAATACAGTAATATAAACATTTATGGAAGTTAAATATCCTGAGGGAAAAAGCTGCATTACATGTAGAATGTCTGTTGGTTTTAGTTAGGTTTTTTTGTGTATTATTATTTCAATTTTTTTATATATATAAAAGTAGAATTTCTAGAAGATATACAGTACAACTCCTGGAAAAAATACTGTTAGACCTAGCTCTGCTACAACAGAAGTGGTGCCTTGGGCTCAGTCTACACTTAGGGTTTGGGCTGAAAGCCAAATATCCATGTGTGCTGTAGAGTGGGAAGGCACTACAAAAGAGAAGAGCAGTCTGCAAAGAGTCCTGACTTGTGTGAGGTTCTTCCTTTGCACCGTGGCTGGGACCCTTGTTTAAAGCAGAGGGGAAGTATCAGGGTTAGAGTTATGGTTGAGAGAAAGAAAAAAACTCTCTTTTTCCTGCTGCAAGTTCTTTTGGGTAACTTGATTTGTCCTTATTATTGTCACTATTCTACTATCTGCAGTTCTGTGACCTTTCCTTTTAATTATGTAGGTAGTATTTAGCAGTGTGGCAGTGCTTTTCCTTCTGAGTGCTCATGTTGTTAAGTCTGAGATTGATTTTTCTCATTCTCATGCACCCAAACACTTAGATTTTGGTTTTTTTGGATGGGTTTGCATGGAAAACACTTATCAGTAGTCTAAGAGTCACCTCTCTTCTCCCCCCTTTCCATGTCTTGTTTGTGAACTTTGGCTTATATTAAAGGAACTACAGCATAATTCTCAGATGAGTGGATAATAGTAATTTGAACACTTGACAAACATTTTCTAATAATATTGTGAACAGAAACAACAGACAATCAGTGTGCAACTTTACTCCTGATTAACATATTTCAATCAATGTTAATAACATCATAAATAGTCACAAACAATAGGGAATTTATGCTGCTCCTTATGGAAAGTCCGTAGAACTATACATAAAGCACAACATCAACAAGACATCATCACCTTCATCAGCTTTATCATTGCCACCTACTGCACTGGTAAGAGGTCCCAGCAGTAAATGCTCATCTGGAACCATGTTGCTCCTCTTCCAGACAGGCCACCTGGAGAGAGTTTTCCCTTTTCTCTTTCCTCTGTCTCCCTGTTTGTCTCTATCTCTCTGCCACCTTTTCTCTTTTTGCCCTGTGGAGTAGCTTTCATCATCAAATCGATGTATTCTGTCAGCTAGAATCTTCACTAACAGAGTTCTGCATGCAAGCCTATTCCAGTCTCCTTTGCACAGCAGAAGAGAACTGAGCTGTGAGAACATTTTCCTCTGGGCAGTAGTTGCGTGTTTTCTAAAGGTCAGCAAAAAAGTTAGTATTAGGGTTGAGAGAAAAAGAAAGAATAGAGTGAGTTGGAGTGGAAATGAAATGGTGTTTTCAAAGGAAAGGCGTCATCTGAGAGCTTTTAGTAGAACTTTCTCGCATACAGAAGACTTTTGCTTTTTTTTTTTTTTCTGTACTTTTAGCCACCTCAGAGCTTAATTTTTTTCCCAAGTTTTGTAGTATGCTTCATGCTCTTTAGATAACTGGTTTTTATATTCAGTGTCTGGGGGAAGAAATACTATTACATTTGCTACAGTGGCTCCCACAATGTATTTTCAGGGACTACTATTTACTGTCTTCACCAAAATACACATGGAAGAATAGAAATGGAATATTATTAATCTGAATTAAACAAATTCCATTACAAATTCTGAAATAGTCTAAGATATGATTAAGGAAACCTTACCGGAGTGTATGCTAAGGCAAATACAGGAAGCAAATCTTACATCATCTCTACTGAGCAGAAGTGGAAACAGACTGTCTTACACAAACTCCTTCCTCCTGGCTACAGCAAGTCTTTTCTTTATATCAAACAGTTTGATATTATCATCCACCATCAGAATAATCAGAATTCCTTGACTTACAATGTAATTTTTCTTTTATCTTTCTCTTTTAAGGGAGAGACGTGTACACACACACACAGAGGACACTAACACAGTCAGCCACAGGCTATCACAGACAGAGCACTGCCTATAGCAGCAACCCCATAACAGCACACACAAAGCAGCACAGTCCTGCTCCTCCTTTCTGGCAGATCACACAGATGTTGCATCCATGCAGCCACAGATCTTTCAACCACTAGCACAAAACCTAAATCCACCTAAAATCCATTCCCAACCCCTGTATCAGACCTTGTGCTTTTCCAGATGCTGGTCTTCTGCTTGCTGGCTAGTCCAGCTTGACATTTGTTAATGAATGACACATGCACACACATATTTACTACTAAATTCACACAGGGAAGATAAATACACCCAGATCTCTCCAGTTGCTGGCACACTTTACAACTTTTTTTTCATACTGACACAGATACAGTGTATACTGATATGCAATACTCATGACAAATTCTATTTTCTTCTATTTTCTCTTGTAAGTTTGCAATTTTAGTGTACTTTTCTTAAGGACCTTGGTAAGTATCAGTATTATATGTTTGTGGAATTTATTCTCATTGTGATTTATTCTTATTACAAAGATATTTTATTACATTTACATTCAGACCTTTGAATACTGTCTGCTAGTTAGGGAATATCAGTACAGTGTAAAGATCTGAAGGCTTTTATTGGCTATCTTCATGGACAGACTGTTTTAGTTTTTTTTCTTCTATAATTAGAATCTTCCAGGAGCTCTCTAAAATGAAGCAAAGCAGTAAATCAAAGATCATACTGTTCTTAATCGAAACTTGTAACATGCACTTTTCTGTGTATATTAACAATGACTTAAGATTATTTTTAGGGACAAGGTCATCTCTTCCACACAGCAGTATAGATCGCCACTGACAAAAGTTAAGAAAATTACACCTATTTTAATCAAGGGGTATTTATAATCCAAATTATGTTCTTCTGAATATAAAAATTAACCAAGAGAAATTCAGTTTGGTTGCATGTAGAAGACTGACACACTGAGAAATTTATCAGACCTTTATGAAAGATTTATCAGGACCTTTGAACCTTTGAATCACAAAATCTAGTACAGGATGAAAAATCTCCATTCTACAAATACTCTGTGGAAAAAATTCTTCAAATGGTAATTAGAGTTATACAAATGAATAAAAGAGAAGTCTGAGGAAAGAATTTTCCGAGCTTTTTGAATACAAGTTTTGAATCCAGTTATATCACGGTTCCTGTGGTTGCTATATATCGTAATATAATCTATACCATCTTTATGTTAATTCCTTATTATCCCTCTCCAAAAGTTAATCAGAATCTTCCACTAAAAAAGCTCTTTTCCATTTTACCTACATAAAAGTACTTTCCAGAATAACTGTGTTCCTGTTTCTTAGAAAAATAAATGAGCTTTTAGCTTTTATTGTAATAATTGGATTAATCTAGCTAAATGTTTTGAGATTGACAGCCATCTGTGGGTTTTTTTTTGTTTTCCACATTTCACTTATTTGTATCATAATTTTATTATAAATCTAATTAGCTATTTGCTAAAAGCTAAATTCTTTGAGATATAGTTTGCTTTATTTAGTTGCAAATATGTTATTTGGCTTACAAATGTGTGTTTCAAGTTAGGTCTTTAATAAGTTGCAGAACTATTTTTAATTGATTCATTCGTGTGAGTAGAGAATAATAGGTTACCAGAACCATTGCACATTAGTACATGAAGTAAGACAAGAATAATTACTGGCCATTTTGATGCAAGTAAAGTATTTTAATTTCTCTTTTAAAACACTCAATGTATGTTTTCTTATAAAACATGTGCTAGTGGATGTACCTAAAAGAAGCATATTAAACTGCTTTCAAAAAAAGCATAATCATTTTGTTATGGCAGGGAAATTAACTGTACTTAGTTTAGCAATGTGACATCTTAAAAAAACTCTTCTGATGTACTATTTTGATGCCCTTAGTCATACAGATGAATTTATACACTAGAACAGATATTACTGAGATTATTTATAGAGAACAATACAGTGTAAAAGTCTATATGCCTTTGTTGTGTATTAAGGTTTTGTGAGCTTTACAGCTTTTGCTCTCAACAGGTCTTTTGTTTAAACAAAATGGTAACTTGAGCACATCACAAAATTGCTTTTTCTTGTTCAGTCTTAAGTCACTAGGAAACTATATATTACTGTTTCCTATGATGATTCCAACTCACCACTGTGCAAAGTAAGATTTTACACTCTCTAGAGATAACCCTGCTTTCCATAACACTTGTTCTCATTACATTATTTACAAACACTTTTTACTGGATAGGTAGATTTGTAATAAGTAAAATTTATATCACTGTTAGCAACACATCCACATTATTTATTACCAAACCAATCTGTGTGACATCTGTAGCCTCTACTGGATATTTAATATAATTTTTTAATTAACCAATGAAATATTACACAGTGATGAATCTAGAGAGATTTTTGTTTGGAACTGTTAGTTCTCTACTTTCGCAGATTATTATTCCTGTAGAAAGCCAAATCCTATGGATAAATCCTAAAAATGGCAGACATATCCTTAATTCTCCCTAATAGCAGGAGATTCTCTATGAAAAAAAGGGGAGTGAATTTACATAAAATTATCATCTACATTGTGTAACATGAAATTGTTACTTCAGTCTATTAACAACTAGGTTCCCTCTCCTTCAGAATTCACCATTAATTAACAGAAACTAACTTGCAGAACCATTTGTTTTAGAATGATCGATGATTTCATAAGTTGTTTAATGAAGACCAGAAAAAAAGAGAAATTATGATAAGAATGATAAAAATTATAATAAACAAAAAAAAATTATTTTAAGAAATGTTCTTCCTGAAACTGGAAGTAATGTCTGTATAGACTGTAGATACCCCAGCATTGTGGTATTTTAATAGGTATTCTCTATGAATTTCTGTGCTTTGCTCTCTCTATATGAACTATTTACCCAATACTAAACATTCATTTACACAAAAATGGCTAATAACTTCTACATTTATTAAAGCAAATGCCATGATAAAAAAGTGTTAGAAATAATACTACTACTAGTAGTAATAATAATGAGATAAAGCTGAAGGGATTTACCATTCAACAGAACATTCTAAAACTGTCCAGACAAAATAAAACAGTTTATAATCCATTTCTTTAACACTGTAAGCATGCCTGAATACAGTCTGTCATTTTGGTACGAATAATATCCCAGAAACACTGCTGTTCTCTCTTTAGCTTTTCTCATCAACTGTTCAAATTTTTAGAGACTGCAAGAAGGAGAAAGGGGAAAAACTATACTGAAAAGGACCAAAAAAGGGATTTTTAAAATATGAGGGTACTAATTATTAAGTCTGTCTATTAATGTTATAGCATTTGGCACAGTACATTTTTCTGTGGTTTGTTTTGTTTTGTTTTGGTTTTTTGTTTGTTTTTGGTTTGTTTGTTTTGTGGGGGAGGGTGTCCATTTGGGTTTTTTTATGATAGATTTGTATAATTCCTTTGATCATAGTGTGAGATCACAGCTTTAGCTTCCACTCTTCAATATTTATGAATTTCACCTCAAATAGCTTCAAGTGTTACATAGTATTGGTCCATAGTTCTACCACATAAAGTGGAAAGTTACTACTGTATTTTCTAATTTAAAAAAAATAAAAATAAAATAAAAAAATATATAAGATCATGCCATATATTTATGGAGACCTTTGGAATCACGGTATTTTCTTTAAATGAATCTTTTCAGTATAATAAAGTCACTCTTTTCCAGAGAACCACAGCTTTTCTGCCATGAACATAAAGCACTTGCAACACATAGTTCACATCTGTACTCTTTTAACACTATATGTAGCACATTACTACAGATATTTGGATTCTCATCAGAAATTTTTACATCTTGCAATTATCTACAGACATGGTCTTTCTGCAATTAGGGTTCAGTATGTGGTAAGTATTTATTACAATTTGAAGTGAGAGATGTTTTATGAGGCTCCACTACTGCAAAACTGACTTAACCATGTAGGTAAATGAATATGTAAACATATATATGTATACAGCCACATATTATACATGTATTTCTTATACTATATACAATATAGTATATGACCTACACATTATATACATAAACTATCATATATAATAGTATATTAGTTATACATAGTTATATATATATATGTATAGTATATCCTGTAGATATTTTGATTTTCTATTAAAAAAAATAGGGCAAATTTTCCCCACCACTAGATTGATTAGATATGTGCATGGATATATAGATTCTAATTTCTATCGTATATAATAAAGGATATATATATAAAGAGTACATATATAATCCTCAGTATCTTCCAGACATGCTTTGGAATGATATGAGACATCTGCCTTAACTGGTTCCTCAAGTATCGGCTCCTCAGCTTACTTAATTGCTTTTGTCACTTTTCATTATTCTCTGGAGGTTGTGGCTGTGGAGTGGACAGTTGCCTGTTCTCCTGAATTTTTCTTGTGCTATATAATCTTTTTCTCAAAGACCAATTGACACTTCATCTTAGCTCATTATCATGTGTTAAGTATAAATTTCTTTATGTACCAGAAAGGTCTGTACTCCAGGCCAAACATAGTATTTCTGCTTTTCACTAATGACAAAGTCCATCATCATCTTATTTTAGAATCACGGACATGACTGATACTGCACAATTAGCCTTTTTAGATTTAGTTAGAGGCAATCTACATCATTACATAGCTTCAATATCCAGAGAAGATAATAAAAGGGGGAGAGCACAGTTACTTTTAAAAAAATCTATTTTATTTACTCAGTCTTTCATCTAACATGGGTCCTGATTCATCTTTGGCCATCTTAGACTTACTTATTGGTAATGTAAAAATAGCAGTAATAAGTGCAGTGAGAGCTTTCCATTCATTTTCTCTGTCCGTCACTTCAGAGATAAATATTGTACTCTACATAACACTGACAGCAGAAGACTGTGATGACTTTATGCCATTTAAAAATATATCCGACAAATAAAATCAGAAGTATAAATTCCCAAGTCTGAATATTTTTACACTTCAATGTTTAAGAGATACAATATATTAATTCTACTTTAATAAAGAATAAAGCCCAGAATTGCTATCAAAAACATGTAAATCACAAGTTTTAGCAGGTCTTTAAAATAAGATAGACTTTGTTCACAACAATCTTCTAATTTCCTGTCCCTGCTCTTCAAAACCTTTTTCTGGATCAAAGAACTTTTCAATTGGGTAAGAACTAGCTCAGTTGAAAAGAGGTGGAGGAACAAAAGCTTTTGCCATTAAATCAATATATAGGCAGAATGAAGAGGTTGCTGCTCTGAGGGTCTGGAAGATAAGGTGACATCAGTTTGACAGCAGCCATCAGTTTTCAGAATCACAAATGTAACACCATTTATCTTGTTAACATAGAACATAAATCTAGCTATTCCTTTGTGCTTTCCCAGACCTTTTTTTTTTTAAATTTTAAAATTTTTTTTTAATATATGGACCTTTAGAGTTTTCTGACCACTTTTCCACCATCAACCTATTTGTGAGTGTACAAGTGAAAATGAAAGAAATAATCTTAGGGACTCATTATTCAAATTACACTACTGGGAATTCTCTTGGTGGGCTAACCATACTTGTGATGATTCCTCACAGATTTGCAAATTCTTCAATTCATATATGAGAGCAGAATGCTTCTGTGTTATGATTCTCTTAGAGAAGAGCCTATTCACATTAAAAGGTTGGTTTTACTTTTTATTTCCCAGTTTCTGAAATTTAGCACTTCACTGACTAATCACTGCAGAATGTAATAAATCATCAAGAATGTATCACAAGAATAGCCACAGGAGACTTATAGAGTATTCAGATATAATCTCCTATCCTTTATGTATTGGAAAGATCACTATATTATTAATTTGGCCCTACATAGCATCTTTACATACCTTAGGACCATAAATTATTTTATGAGTATTAGGCAGTTGGGATCAAGGTTCATGCTGATAAACTTTATGTATATTCTTAGAAACGTGGACAAGAAGCTAGAGCATAAAATTCTGTATGCTAATTAATGTGGTTTAAGATGTGACCTTTAAATGGATTTACGTCTCCTTTGGTGGAAGTTACAATCTCTTCAGTGTATTTGGTAGCTAGGACACTTTCTACAAGTGCATTCTCAATATACTTCAGATAAAAATATATTTTGATCTAATCAACCTAATCTGACTGATTTGGCATGATTCTGTATACAGCAAAGTATGGAGCACTGACAGATATTCACTGGATACTTGACTAATTGCTAGAGTATTATATATGTCTTCAACATACATAACTTGTCATAAAATGATGACATCTACTCTTCAGAACATTTACTCCTGGGTGAGCCAGTCAGGATATTACATTGTCTTAGGTTTAGCGTCAGAAAGATAATAAATTACAAACACAGCTACCTCACTGGAATGTTTTAATGTAATCAAATGTTAATTTTATATTGATCCTGTTTAATCTTTGACATTACAAAATCTTACTGAAAATTATTAGCCTGAGCTACTACTCATTGTACTTAATTTACTACATAAGGAAACCAAATGATGAATAATTTTTCAATTGTCCTAGCTGTCAGTTTTAGGAAAGCAGTACAAAGTAGATGAACAAAATGATCAAACGGTGGGAGATTTAGCCTGGAACTAAAGATAAAACCAACTTAGTGCAGAAATGACAGGACTTCATTTGCTTAAAAAAATGACAACAGGAATGACACTAAGATTTTGGAAAATAAAGATACACAGTGCATAAATCTTACTCAAATTCATTCCTAAATGTTGTATCATGATCCCCTCACATGAATATTCTCTTCTGCAAAAATTATTTTATAGAAAACAATATAAAGGGAGATAAGGAATAACATGTTTAATTGCTAATCAATAATACAGTTTTTATGGATGGCTAGCAACTGAGTGCATCTTTTTCCATCACATTTGACTGAACTTTTGGTGATCAAATCAAAATGAAATCACAAACACTGAAAAAAACCCAACCCCCCCAAAACCCAAACAACAAAACCCAAAAACCAATGAACCAAACAAATAAAAAAGAAAAATGTTTGGGTTCTGAGACAATGTAGACTTTTAATGACTTGGCTACAGACTCACTTTACTTCCCATTAGCTTTATTTACTTCCTATTTTTTCTAGAAAAAAATTATAAGATTTGTAGCTAATACTTCCTTGACAAGAACTGCTTCTCATATTGTTGTCAAGGAATTCCTCCAGAATGTCTACATAATAATGCCAGCTTTGTTTAACAAAAGTAAAATCAGACATTTCTAGCTTCATTTTTCAATGGTCTAATTGTTCAGAGTAGCTCTACTAGTACCGCTACTTTGGTGAGTTTAGGTGTGATTACTGTACTCCAGTAATGAACCAGATTGTACTATGACTTTGAGACATAATGGACCTGTTCACTCTTGACATGCTGATAATGTAAAATGGAAAGAGTTCAATGCATCTCAGAGACAGCTAGTCTCAGTGCCTCCAGTTACCCAGTATAGTGGCTATGGGTTATAGGAACTTAAATGAAGTTTTAAGTCTCAGTCTGTAGTATTGCAGAAGCTGACGTAATCTTGAAAGGACTCATGGAGTTGTATAACAATCTCTGAATTCCCACACATTTTCTCTATGTATGTTTGCTTGAATAATGTAGTGAAAGTCCCCAGAGGACAAAAAAAATCTATTAAATTTCAGCTATCTACCTGAGTGAGTAGGCAGTGTTAACCAACTCCAATCCAAAAAGTGAATCTTGAAAATCCTTATGCCACAGTGAAAATTAACCACTCTGCTACTAGAAAACTGAACAGTTCACACACAAACGATTTATGATTAAAACAGCTCAGGAACTACAGTGAAAAAAAAAAAAAAAAACAAAAAAACCAAAAAACAAAAAACCCACCAACAAACCTGCCAAAACCAAACCAAAATTTAAAAAAAACAACATCTCCCCCCCACCATCTATTATGAATTGTCTACTACAGTGAAGTCAGCATAATTCTTGAAAACGTAAGCTGGATACTAGCTTAAGCATTAACAGAACTGTTGAACAAATTCAATGTAAGTTTTATTTACTTTTATGTTAAAACAGATAATGCATAAACCAAGAAAGGAAAAGCTTAACTTTAGATTCCAGGTTGTATATTAGAGTTTGGTCAATATTGAACAGGGTATTCTGCTTTTCAGTATTAACCAATATGGTCTAAAACCTGTTTGAAAAACATTAGTGCATGACCTTCACAATATCATTTTTACAGTGACTCCTTGATTCTTTTTCCAATGTATTTAAACACAGTCTTCAGTGATTTTAACATGGGCCTGAATGGGTCTTTTCAGTTTATATAGATTACCAAATTCACAAAAGAATATTGGACAATTTTCCCCCAGTTATCCTGTGAATAGCTTTTCACATTTGTCATCCTGTCTACATGCTTGCAAACAAAAGGGGTAGTTACAAGACAGGCTTTATATTATAGTAAAATAATTAAGATCCTCCCCAGTTCTATGTCATTAAAAGACAATACTGTTTTTTTAATGACAGAAAATACTATATGCACTGGTACTACCTCCTAATATGTACATCCAGTACATTTCTGTAGAAATGTAGCAAAATTAATGCTCAAAGTACGCTGTCAAACAGAAAATTCATTATAGTAATTAGATAATTTTACACATTGTGCTCATTTGTTACTTGTGAAAGTAATCTAAGTCTTCCTCCTTCACCTAAAATTCATGGAAAATTCAGAAAAAATAACATGATTTTAAGACCCACAAAATTACCACATTTGAGTTACTAATTTGCTTGTTTTCTTGTCTTCACAACTGAAATGAGTTTAAAGCTCATCTTCCAAAAAAGAAAACATACTTAAAAAAAGCAATTGTCCATTTTTATTTTGTTTACATTGCACTGAAAATTTACATCATACTTTTACAAATCCTTTTTCATAAAAATATACTTCTTTACAAAAGTGTATGCATTAATATAAGAGGAGTAGCCAGTTGCAGAAGAAACATTTTAAACGATCTCAAATGTATTAACCTTAACATTAATGAATGAATCATAGTTATTGCAGTCTTTTGAATAAACAAGAATAAATAACAACCAATGGTATAAAATATAGAACAGCATCCTTTTAGTAGAATACAGTTTGACAGAGTTGTATGAATATTCAAAACAAAGTGTTGTAAAATGGTTTATAAGAAATTCATCAAACATTATAGAAATCCAAGCAGCAATCCTGGGTACAATGATTTTGGTAGGCACTCTCTATTACGGTAATAAAAAGTTTAGATTTTCACAGAATTATTAATGTCTGAAAGGGACAATAACAGATAATTCACACTGGCTAACACACAGCATTTGTGAGTCATGCTATGAATGGAAGACAATGACCTATGTCAAATAAATTACAGTTGCCACTGAATAATTCTGATATGAAATTTCTGTAAAACTAAAAATTACATTTGCCTAGAAGTGACTCTGGAATGTCTAAATCTTGTATCTGAGGGCTGAGAAATCTGAATTGTCCCTAAAATGAATGGATTGTCCCTATTAAAATCAT